>RJWM01040427.1:0-15509 GCA_004363535.1 Dasyprocta punctata
TTGGCTAAGTGAAAATTTCTTGTAGACAGGAGAACAAAGGAGTTGAACTTTTAAGGTTCCCTGTGATCCTAGCATTCAATTAATTCCTACCATTTGTCAGCTAGTTAATGCTTCTTCATCCCATACTGATATTCAGCATCCAAGAAATACATTTATGTCTTTCAATTGTTATGAAGAGTTAAACATTATGGTTTTATGTTGTTTTCTCTTTTGTGACAAAGTCACCAGCCTGATTTTCACACTTACTATAGGACAAGGTAACAGTGTTCCAAGAAAGGGTACATTTTCTAAATTACCTTTTCCTGTTCACACTTTAACAAAGCAACAGAAGGGAACATGATTTTTTTCTCACCTTCTTCATAGCTGTCTTCATATCAGTATTTCTGAGTGTGTAAATGAAGGGATTCAACATAGGTGTGATCACTGTGTAAAACACAGAGAATACCTTATCCACAGAGAGGCTGCAGAAAGGTCTTAGGTAAATAAATACACATGGCACAAAGATCAGGCTAACCACTGTTATGTGGGAAGCACAAGTCGAGAGTGCCTTGCTCTGGCCCTGATGAAGGTGAGTTTTCAGGGTGATCAGGATGACTGCATAGGAAAATAGTAAGATCAAGAAGCAGATAAGAGACAGCAGACCACTGTTAGAGACCATCAGGATCTCTACCATGTAGGTTTCCATGCAGGCCAGCTTAATGACCTGTGGGACATCACAGTAGAAGTTGTCTAGTTCATTGGGGCCACAGAAAGGCAGCTGGCTGACCAATATGACCTGTGTGAGAGAGTGGATGAAGCCTCCACACCAACAGGCCAACACCAACAGAAGACATAGCCTGCGGTTCATGATAGTTGGGTAGTGCAAAGGATCACATATGGCAACATACCTATCATAGGCCATTACCGTCAGCAGAAACATCTCACTAGCTCCCAGAAAGTGGAGGAAGAATATCTGGGCCAAGCATCCTGAAAAAGAGATGGTCTTGTCCTGTTGTAGGAAACCTCCCAATGCCTTGGGCACAGTAACACAGCTCAGGCATAGGTCAATGAAGGAGAGATGGCCCAATAAATAGTACATAGGAGATTGCAGCAGATGAACATCAGCTCTCACTGTCACCATTATTAAGAGGTTTCCCAGGATGATAGCAACATAAAACAAGAAAAACATGAAGATGAGGAATAGCTGTAGTTCCCAGTAGGATGATAAACCCAGAAGAACAAATTCTATTAGCTTAGAACCATTTTCTGTTTTCATCAAGTCAAGAATATCCAATGACCTAGAAAAAGAATTTGATCATAACAAGAGAGATTTAAATTAATTGGAAAAATAAGGGCATATTTCTTATTTATCTTTGTTTTTCTTTTTCTAAATTTTATAACAAAAAAGAATGTATAGGACATTAGAAAGACATCGGCAAGAATCACAAATGTTATGAATGCTATATTATTTTCCAAAAAATAATTCACAGTAATAGTGAAATCTGAAAATGACCCTATGAAAACAACTTTTCACTCAAAATTTTTTTTCTTTAACTATCTTAACTAATTTTTATATACATACATAGATTTTCTTTTAGTTTGTCATACAAGTGCAACAATACCATGGCTACATATGTGTGACTTATTTATTTCACTGATAAGTGTATTTTCAAGGTGCAACCATCTCAGTATGAAAGTGTCTAGTTTATTGTTCTTTGTAGCTAAGTAGTATTCCATTATATAGAAAAACCACATTTTTTTGTCCATTCCTCAGTTGAGGGGCATTTAGGTTGTTTCCAAGATCTGGCTATTATGAATTGTACAACTGTAAACATAGCTGCATATATATTGCTGTGGTATGACGTGTTTAGTTCTTTTGTGAGGATACCCATAAGGGGTATAACTGGGTCAAATGGGACCTCTATTTCTAGCTTTTTGAGGAATCTCCACACTGACTTCCACAGTGGTTGCACCAACCTACATTCCCAACAGTGGAGAAGGGTTCCTTTATCTCCACAGCCCCTCCAACATTTGTTATTGGTTGATTTTACTTAGGTTTTTATACACACCACACTGACTTCTGCATAGCTGAAGTTCAAAATTTATTGAAATGAGAAGAAAATATTTTGTAAACAATGAATTGCTATGTTACACAAAGGTGGATGGCTACTACAAATATATACATAATTGGATTGTTATATGCTTAGACTTTTAATTCATATAGAAAGATTGAAAAGAAGCTTGTATTTTTATTATTATTCACTGTTACTGTGCTAGATCACAGAAATTAAGAAGTGATTGAGTAAACAAATTCAATATTTACCTTATACTTCACCAAAGCATCCACTTCAGAATTGGTAGGACAGTGACTGCACAATACTAATCAGTAAGAAAAGAGACCAAGGTCAATGACTTATACTACTGAGGCAGATAGAAAAGCCCACTGTGACCTATTTTGTAATAAAGATAGCAAAAGAAATCAGAGTCAATCAGCTTCTAGACTATTATAACCCAAATAATGAATATTATAATCTAAGTATTGTAATCCCTTTTCCAGTCCTTCTCACAATCCAAAAAGCTGTATTTGTAATCCCATTGAAATGTAACAAGTTAATTGCAATCTACCATCCCCAATCCAACCCATGGCGAGAGTAAAGACACCAAGACATATTCAAGTTAAGGGCAGCCAAGGGATCTTAAACCTGATCCAAATGAGGATATACAGACAAAGGCCTTGATCCAAGGCCTCTTCCAGAATTTATTATCTTGTCTAGAAGAAGGTGGCTTCAGAATGAGTGACAGCAGGGATGGCAGGAGCTACATGAGTAAATTGAGTTGCCTAACCAGATAATGAAAAAAACATGTTTGCAATATGCAAGGAGATAAGTAGAAAGATAAGTGTGCATAACCTGATTGAGATAGCATATGAATGAATTTAGGAGGCTGTTGCTTTAGTTTTTGTTATGTAAACTTTTGTACCTTGGGGACTCATAGCCTCATACTTTGAGACTCTACCCAGCTGACATTCCTGGAGATGAATGGCTCTGTCACCCAGATGAACTCAGATCTTTTTCAGAGAGTACTATATGAAGAACAGGAGACTGTTAGATTGTCTTTAAAAATTACGTATCAGTACTTTAGCTGGCCTTATATGCATTGCTTAGAGCCCATTGAAGAGAGAAGTAAATACCTTAGCCAGCACTATACATATCAGTATATGGAAATAAGACACCATTTAACTAATGTTGCAGCAGTTCTGCATTCAAGGAGAGTTGCTCACATTATCTCCCACACAGATTTTTCGACAACTGAAGATATACATAAGAAAAGAGAGAATATACTATAATAATGGTTTGTGCACTATCTCCAACTCTGCACTAATTTTCAAGTCTAACACTGGATGGAAATATCTTGAATTACAAGTAAAAGTCAGAGAACACTTACAATTTTCTTGCCTCTATGTATAGATGGTTAGTCAGGGCCTCTATGTATAGATTAAAGAATATTCTGACTAGAACCAACTCTTGGCAAAATATGAAGTGAGACAAAGATTTGTATTTTTCTTTCCCTAATTACCAGTTACACTTAGTATTTATTTTTCTCAAGTTTTCAGAGAAAGTTATTTGAAAAAAATCGTTTAAATCAGGTGTCAAAGATTTGTACACTCCACAAAAAAGCAGAAATGTAGCTGAATTTCAATAATGAAAATCTTTGATGGTAATAAAAAAAAAATCTTTCTCCAAGACAGTTAAACCGGTGAGAAACAGATTTCGGGCTCAAGTAACTTTTGGATGTTTCCTTGTGTTTTTGAGCAGCCTCTTCACCTGCTTATATGACTACATGAATAAGTGGATCTAATTTTATTATTTTATAATCAACTAATGAAACAACCTCATTCCAGAATCAATTGGAAAATAAAACAAAACAAAAATAAAAATAAGAACAGGTAGGTTGATATTTGTTGTTATACATACAACTATACTTGACCTGTGGTATAATGAAAACTTTCTAATCTTCCTTGGATATACCAAAGATTATGAATTTCCACAAGAAAATTAGAACCATTTTTTCTAGTTATCTAAAATGTTTAATTACTGGGCTCATGCTCTCATTAAAATTCTCAGTCTAATTTAAACATCATCCTTGTGGAAACTGGAAAGAATCTAATAAAAAGATTAAAAAAGGTTTCTGAAAATCAGGAATGTACATTGTAAAAACATAATCCAAAGCATTATTTTTATTTAGTCTTAGTATAGATGGTAAAAAAAATTGAGTTTGCTTGCTAAAATAAAGACATAGAATATGAATGCAATATTAAACCTTTGTTACTTCCATATAACAGATACAGAGAAAGACACTCTTGTGCTAAAGCTGGAAGGTTAAAATTAAACAAAATGGATAGGTGCTAGAGATTTAGCTCAGCTACACAAGTACCTGCCTGGCAAGTATGAATTCATGAGTTTAATCTCCAGTACAAAAACAAAACATAACAAAATAAAACAACCAGAAATGTATAGTTAATAAGAAAAAGCATGTAAAATGTATTATAATGTAAACTCCATGAACCATTTTAAACTCTAGTTTATGACCTTCTTTAAAATCATATTTAATATTAGTCAATTTCAGTACTATAAATAGTTGAACATTCCTTAGACATTTACTTTGGTAAGTTTTGACTAAGAGTGAAATCAAAATTTCATACCTATATAAGACAAAAAATAGCATTTCTGTGCTTTAGTAATTTAAATTCTAATCAAAGTGGGAACTGGATTCTAGTCATTATTGGTTTTCTTTTTCTGACTCAAGAAATTTACTGCCTTCAAGTAATATAAAAGTATATTATTGATCAATATATAAAGATCACTTTCAATATTAAAAAATTGCTATGTTTAGTATAGGCAATTTCTGCACCTCTGAAGTCTATTCACAGTAAGGAACTCAGTCTCTTTTTCTGCAAAGAACATAGAATACATTTTTCAGCATGAAAAAATGTCCACTGACAAAACCATCTATCACTACAATTACAACCATTATGGAAAAGAGTAATGAGGTTACTCAAAATATTAAAAATAGAATTACCAAATGATCCAATAATAATAATTGTATCTATATATAGATATATAGATAGATATGGAATTAAATCAGTATGTAAAATGGACATCTACACTCCCTTGGTCATTGCAGAGCTATTCAAAATAGGTGAGAAATGGAAATATAAATATTAATCATCTCATGAATGGACAAAGAAAATCTGCTACATAAACATCACGGAATACCATAAAAATAAATGAAATTCTGTCATTTACAATGTGAATGGAACTGGAGACCATTAAGTGAAACACCCCAGGATAAAAAAGCAAGTACTACATAATCTCATTCACATATGAAATCTAAAGAAGTTAATGTCAGAGAACTTGAGAATAGAATGTTGATTACCAAAGATTGGGAGGTGACATTTAGGGAGGGATGAGGAGAATTCCAATGACTACTAACTTATTGTTAGATAAAAGTACAAAGTTGATGAGCACTGTTTCACAGTAGGGTGGCTAAAGATAACAACAGTATATGTATTTTTTAAAAAACTGGAGGTATTTAAAAGTTTTCATCATAGAAATGATAAATGAGCTAGATATGTTCCAACTGCTTTGAGTATTACACAATGCATGCAAATACATTGCATTTAACTCCCTAATATGCATAATTTCTTAAATTTTAGGTATTGGATAAAAATAAATTTAATTTTTAAAAATCCCTTGCCAAACCTGTACAGGGCCAGAGGTGCAACATTCAAAATGGCCAGTTCTATTATTCCATTCCTACCAGTAGCACATGCCTTATCAAGCATTTTATCTTTTGTATCCTAAAGATAATTAAGAATTAGCAAAAGTCAGTTTAAAATATGTTAGTTCACTAGATAAAACACAAAAATTGAGAATGGCTAATGACAAGTTCAGGAATTGTTTTCAGAAGACTCCTGTTGCCTGCAAGATACGAAGAAAATAAAAAAATGATTTCCTCAAATAACCGTGGACTACTTAGGGACAGTTACACGGTTAGTCCCCAGTGTCTCTAAACAGTGTTGCAGATAATCTATGAAGAAACTATTAATAAACAAATAAAGTTTTCCTCATGGAAATCGTGTCTTTTAAAAAATGTAGTATATTTTACTATTTTATCTTTTTAGTTTTGCCTGTATTGAATTAAAAGTATTACAGGAAGAAACTTCACTAAACTACCAATGGAAAATAATTTTCTAGTTAGAAATTAAGTCCCTCAATCAACTCCTTTTAAAGGTTTTTGTTGTGTTTTCTAATTTCTGCTGAAACACTAGAAATAGTCACCATTACTTAGAAATGTATTTCCTACTGAGAAGGGCATGTGTTTTGCACTCTAAACATTTGCATTGTTTGAAGTATAGTTTGCACTGTATTTGGAGGAAATAGAAAAGATTTAACGAAAGCAAATAAAATAGAGAAATGGAAAATAGGATCTCAGACACATCAGAGTAGAATTAGGTAGTCTTAAAACAATAGGCCCATGAATCTAGTACCTGCAAGCATCTGAAGTTCTTCATAACTTATCCAAATTTTGTAATTACCTTTCTAGGTACCACTGACTAGAACTCCATAAATGTTATAATTTAATTCTTCTGTGAATATTTCTGGGTGCACAAACCTAGAAGAACAAAATTTAAATTACCTCTTAATTTTAAACTAATGAACCCCAGAATATAGAAAGAAAAATAGTAAAGACAACAGTAAACATTGAAATGGCCTCAGTGACAGAAAAAAAGAGCAAGAAGAAAGGAGAGTTTTAATGAATGTATTTGAGACACTTACATCATTGCTTGTTAGGAACTGTGTGGTTTCAAGGAGAACTATATTATCTTTTCAATCATCCCACCAGCCTCCCCTACAGTCTCAAACTAGGAAGGCAAGCAGTTCACAGATGACCATCACAATTGCCCAGCCTGTGCTTTAATTGCTTCCTTATGAACAAAGCCCTAGTTGGAATAATTCGCTGTCCCTTGGGCGCTGGCTATATCTGAGTGTTTTATGGTCTTTCACCACTACTCAACCTAATGAGCCCTGGGATTCCTAGGTTGCTGCTGTTAGAGTTTCCTGCATCTCAGCTATTACTGGAAAACTGACCTGGGGTGCTACATGCTCTGAAACAGACCTGGTGCATAACACAGACCACTCCTTTGACCATCTTTGAATTGACTAATTTGGGACTACATATGCCATCCATTTTCCATGTCTTATTGCAGAGTAAGAAAGTTCCTGCTAGTTTCCATCTCAAACATGCTCCTTGGAGAGGCAAAACTGCAGGACCAATACCGAACTACCCCTGAATCTTGCAGATGAAACAGTTCCTTCATGGTGTTATTGAGCCTTGATACAGAACCTGAGTGTCTTAATGGCACCTGGAGCAGCTTATATACTGGCAATTATTCATGGGTCTTCTGCAGCAAATATGGCTGCTGTGGTTAGGAATCAAATATTTTAATTTCCTGTCAAAGTACAATTATTTAAATGTCATAAAACACAATTCTCAAAGGAATAGATGAAAATATATGTCAAAATTGTATTTAATTGTATTTAATTCACAAACAAGAGACAGATAAGAGCACCAGCTCAAAAGAAAATATTAAAAAATAATTTTAAATAATCATCACAAAATAACACTGAAATAAAATATCAAAATTACATGTGATTCATACAGTATTTAAATGACAGTAATACTTAAATACTTGAGATTGTTTCCTGCCACACATAAAAGAAAAGCAGCAAAATCTGAAGGTTTTTGTATCATATTATTGAATATAATTATAAGATATCTGAAGATGTCATAACTAACATATAGAAAGTGTTCATTATAAAATTGCATACCTTGAGAAAGTTAGAAGACCTTCATATAGGCTTGCTAAACAATATTTTAGTAAAATATCAAATCATGTCTTTGTCTTATTTAAAAGTTTTGGAATTTTTTCTTAAATAGCCAAGAAACTATTATAAATACCATCTAAAATATTCTAAATCATAAGTTTTTTAACTCATCACATTTAGATATTGCTTGCCTAAATTCGTCTGTATATGTGCACAAGGTTTTCATTAATACAAGCAAATCTTCTTATACAGATAGCAAATCATGCTCAACCACTAAGACTACATAAATCACTTCTCTCAGGAAGTTGCATAGTAGCCCAAGATTTCATTTTCAATTAGGTTTAAAAACCCAGACCTGTCTTTTTATTGCTTTTATTATTTGTCTAGTCAGAGACTAACAAAGTAAAGCCAAGAAACTAATATACATTAGATTTTTCCTACAGGTACTGTAAATGTGAATGAATTTCTCTTTTCTAAGTGTTCCCCAAATTTTCTAAGGTATTTGGCCTGCCACAAAATAACTTTCACTATTACATGTAAAGGTGGGACCCTGGAGTCCATGGACTAGTACCTAACCTGTTTTGGGGATGGCAGGATTTGAAAGTTCTGCTACTACATATGCTGCACAATGATCATCCATAAGTGGTGAACTTATCATTATCATCTTAAGAGTAAACAAGTCTAGTCTTACATAAATATAGCATGACAATAAAGAATTTACAATTTTAAGTGTTAAGAGTAAGTTTATTGATCAGAGCCAATGTGGAACAATTTGTAACACAGTCTACTGCTTTCTTTCTACAACAAATTTGTAGTAAAGAGGTTCAAAGAACATTTGGGTTTCACTTTTGGGTAACAACAGGGAGTACAGCTAATCAGCAGGATAGAACCAAACATTTACTTTTTGCAGTTCTCACATCAATCTACTGTTAGAATTTTCCTTTGCTAAGAAAAGTAACAGCTCAGAGGGAGAAGGAAGAGGTGTAGGTGTAGGTACCTAGAAAAGTAAGGTCTCATGAAGACCATTTCTTCCATGACAACTCTATCAGCATAGTTTCTAGGGTTACTGCATGAAACACATACAATCATGTAAATTATTGCTCTTAGGAAAGTCCAAATCTATCACATGTCATCAATAATTAATAAATTGTTCATTGTCTTTTAACTCTAGATATTAATTAACCAGCTAAATCATTTTGCTATGAACAACGTTTACATTGACACTGTACCTTTATCATGTCTTCAAATTGAGGCAAAAATCAACATTAGATTACATTTATTCTTGAAAAACATTACTTGCAGCTAATTTAAACAAAAGCAAAGTATCCTTCTTATTAAATTTCTATAACTTGCTGTAAAATGTTGTTTTTCACATTATGGCACACATATTATTACTTTAAAATAAACAAAAACAGTAATTATCTTGAATATAGATTTGCATTTCCTTGAATCAACACTTATCATAACATCACCTGCCCATACTGATTACAACTTTTAACCAAATTAATAAGTCTGTTTCCTCATAAACATAGAATAATAGTACATTGACACTTGAGAACTGTCCATCACACATAATCATCTCATTAGAGTAGAATGAACATATATTATATGAATACCTATAGCCACATATATTGTTTTCCACACTTATTAAAAAGGAAAAAAATAAACTTGTAGCTAAACATGCTATCAAGCTGTTGAATTATATTTTCTGTAATAGATAAAAGTATCAGATATTTTAAATGCCTGTATTAGTTTTCCCATCACTGGGACCCAATGACTGCAACTTAAAGGAGAGACTATTTTGTTTAGAGTTTCAGTGGGTTCAGACCATGGAAGATGACTTCAAGGTGGAAAGAACATGGCAGCAAATACTATAACAAGAAGCAGAGAGCAAAAGTGAAGTTGGGGAGATGAACTCACCCCTCCAGGTTAAGTGACCCTTCCTCTGAAGAGCCCTACTTCTAAAGATCACATAAGCTATGAACTCACCAATGGATAATGCTTTTATAGCCAGTGACCTTCCAAATGTCCATCATGAACAACATGACACAATTAGGCAATATTTAAATCTATATAATAACATTCTACCTTTGTCCCTCAAAAGACTTATGTCCATCTTATTATACAAAGTGCACTTAATCCATCTCTGTGAGTCACCAAATCTTAATGGTTTCTCACTGCTGAAATCTGTAAGTCTAAAGTCTCCTCTGACACTTAAGGTGCGCTCTTAGTTGTGTGACTCTGTAAAAATTAAAGAGAAATTGGGAGCTGTGGTGTGTGACTGTAATCTCAGAATCTGAGAGACTGAGGCATGATTGTTGCCGTGAGTTCACAGCCAGCCTGGACTATATAGTGACTTCAACATCACACTGAGCTATATAACAAGATCCTGACTCAAAAAAGAAAAAAAAGATCAATGAGAAATACCAGCCTCCAGTGGCACAGGGTAAATATTTTCATTCCAAAAGAGAGGAATAGGATAGAAAACACTTTTGTCAAAGCAGGTATGAAACTCAACAGGGCAAGCATTAAATACCATAGCTTGCAATCCAACATCTGGTATGGGTTTCAGTAAGATGTGCCCTCCAGAACTCTTGGGCAGTTTCTTCCCTATGGTATGACTGGTTGCAGCATGCATGGCCTCTCTCCTAGTCTGGCTCTATTCATTTCCTGCAGGTTTCTTTGACATCTCCAGCTTCCTGTGGACTCCTCTGCAGCTTTGGCTCACACTCACAGCTTTGTCTGTTGCCCTCACAGAGACACATAGCCTGACCTCCCAGCTCCTCCTTTGAAATTTAATGAGACCCTCTTGCATTCTGCATGCCTGAAGAAACAGGATTATTATGTTCATGAAAAGAAAGTCTACTATTAGCTCAAGCAGTAGCTAGAGACTTTCAGACATGGAAGGAGAGACCTCTGAAGGTCAGGATAACTGAACTTGTAGAAACACTTTCTTAGGTAGCTCTGAATGAGGAAGGTGACCTGGGGGTGTTTTCTCAAAACAAAGTCTTTCAAAGGAGTTTCTTCTTTTATGTCCTTGAGGTTGTAATGGATAGGGTCTGATCTTTTCCTGAGATGCTCGAAGGCATCTTTCCCATTGTCTTGATGCAAAATACTTGGCTTCTTTTCAGTGGTGCTGATGTTTTTACCATCACATTCTCCATGGTCCCAGGATCTTGCTTTCTGGCTAAGCTTTAAACATCTTCACATATTTTTCCTCCTGTTTCTCAGTATAAATCTGTTGGAAAGCAGTAAGCAATCCATGGCCACAATATTCAGCTGCATTGAAACTTCCTCACCAATTTAATTATTCTGCTACATTTTAATTCACCCTCTCACAACTTCTTGGTCTATAGGCAAAATTTGGATGTTCTTTGTCAGAATAGCCTCATATTCTCTAGCCCCATTTGCAACAGAGCTTTCATTCTCATTTGAAACTTCATGTGCATGGGCTTAAATGTTTTCATTCCTACCAGTATTCTACTCTTCTGAGCTCAGAATCATCCAACAGGTTCTGTTCACAGAATTCTTGGACTTCTATTGCCCACATCACCAAACCTTTCCAAACTGCTCCCACAAACCAGTTTCAAATGTTTCTGCACTATATGATCAAGTATAGATGCAACAATGATCTGCTTCTCTGGTACCAATTTTCTGTATTAGTTATCTTTCTCATCTGTGAACAAAATTAAACAGCATTCACAACCAAAAGAAGAGGAGATATATTTTGCTCATAACTTCAGTGGATTCAGTTCGTGGTTGGCTGGTTTCATGGCAGAAATGGTATGGTGGAAGGACATGGTAAAGAACTGCTGTTCACACTGTGGCAGCCAGGAAACGAGAGAGAAAAAAAAGAAGGTGGGGGCAAGAATATACAATTACAGGTCTGGTCTTGAGCAACTCCTTCTCCAAATAGGCCCTGTATCTTAATAGAAGATTCAGTTATGAATTCATCAATGGATGATTATAGCACCCCTATGTTCCAATCACGAACCAAAAACCTCACCTCTGCACATATGAAACTTGTGGGGGAAATTTTATAACTAAACCATAAAAATTCCTGATAATTCTTTGTATTCTCTCTTATTAACAGTTGTCTAAACAAAGACCTTTTATTACTTAATTCACTTTGATATGAGTCCAAAGTATTAAAATTAACAATTATGAAAAAGATACTTTCCACAGCAACACAATTACTATTAATACCAATATTTATGAGAATCATTCAATGTCATTTATTGATATTATAATTCAATTCACTTGAACATGTAATTTTAAGTTTTTCTTAATACTAGATTTTTAATAATGTGAAAAAAATAATGTTCATTCATCTAATTGATGAAACTAGTACAGTGCAGAGTAAGTATTTTCTGTTAGGAAAAAAAGACAAAAATGAAATACATGTTTAATTTGTATTCCAATCCCTTAAAAATGATGAAGAAAAACATAGCTGTTTCTAATTCAAGATGATCATTTTAAAACCAAAATGACTTGACAAAGGATTCCTTCTAAATACTTCAGCTTCTAGAAATGTTTCTGAAAAGTTTCATTGCTGTTCATGGTCTCTTTTAAAATTTAGTATTATTGAATTATTAGAAATTCAGTATATTTTCTAGGAATTGCTGTTCTTATAAATTTTTTAAAAATGTGATATACACACACACATATATACACATACATATGCACACATATATATATATTCTGGCATGAAGGATAAATTTGAGATATTTGTTTGAAAATGTATGTACCTTGAGAATTTAATGTTATTTGAAATAAATCAGACACACAAGCATAAATATTTCATGATTTCTTTTATATGAAAATTCAAAATATAAATAGCAAAATTAAAGATAGATAATAAGAAATAGGGAGATATATCTTTTTCAAATGGGAAAGCATTCAAGAGGAGGAGGGAGAGAGGAGGAAAGGGAAAAAGGATGAAAAAATTAAGATGTGTTATGTGCACGTGCCAACTTCACACAAGGAATGTAGTCACTTCATAATGCAAATGTACTAAGAAAAAGTAAAAACTAAAAAAAAGGATGTATAATTCCTTACAACTAGTGAGAACTGGATCTCCATTAAATTGAAGGATAATCCTAATTTGTGAACTTCTTCTAAGAATAAAAAGTTATTTGACACACAAAGATAAATTTTTTATTTATTCACAGAAACACAGAAACTTTCAGCATCAGTTTAAAACTTCAGTCATACATGAAAAAAATATGACTACAAATATAAATGTGACCAATCCTGACAGAGTAAAAAGTCAAAACAAATAGGCAGTCTTCTGGGATATTTAATATTTATTTAATACACAGTGACCTGGCATTTAATACCTTCCTCAAACACAACACATGCAGACCTTATGACTCTATCCCCTACTGTTTCTTATTCACTCTGGAATTTTGAGTACTCAGTGGAAGAGTCATATAGAGATAACCAACTGGCAAGCTTTCATAGACTTCAACGTCTTCACCAGGCGTAGACAAGACTCCATCTCTAAATCAAGGAGCAAATGCTGCAAGAAGTAAATGAAACTTTGTCTAAAATATAACCCACAGGGAAAGCAAGCCTTGCCAGTCTTCAAATTGCAATCAGTTTTAACTTACAGATATAAATCTTTTGTTTATCACTTTTCAAAGGTAGACATCTTAGATAGTTAAATGGCCAACATCAGTTGACTTATGAGAATTTTGAAAATGAAACTTATCTATCCTGTCAGATTAAAGAACATCTGGAACAAGACGAGTCAGTGAGACACGATGAGTCTCAAAGGCACACATTTTGGGGTATTTCTTGCTTCAAGGGTTGCTCTTGGATCCAGCGGTGTCTTTCGCAAGTAGACATGGATATTTTCAGTATTTTCATTTACGTGGAGTTGTTGTGCTATTTGCCCTGACATTCTCATCTCTCTCTCTTTTTTATTTTTTGCCTTGCTTCCAAATTTTAATGACATTTCTTAATAGTATAATATACAATCATATATATTATATATTATATATAATGTTTGTAAATTGACAGCAGAATTTATTGGGTCATTCTATGTGAGCAATTCAAAAATTAAGCAAATAAGAAGGTAAAGTACACATAAAATTCCATGTGGAAAAAAAGAAGAAAAAATCTTGTAACATGGCAAATAAAAGAAATCTAACATTTCCCAAATTATATTCCATACAATACCAATCCTGAGAATTGCTCTGAAAAAGAAACTGAAAACTTCAGCTTCAAATAACTTGGGGAATCACTTTACCATGCTTACTCATCTAGGAGATTCACCATCTGCCTCAACAAAACAAGGCTTAAGACAGCATATGGATAAATAGAACTATTTACCTTTATTTAAATTAGTATTTGCCACATTTACTTCAACACTAAGCTCTTTTGACTAATGCCTATTAATACCATGGACACAGAGCTCAACAGAAGATACATTTTTTATATAGAGCTATTAAAATTAGGTCATAGATTCTAATAAAACAAAAATATGCATGGTAATTTTATCTTATGCAATATAAAAAACCTGCTATAGTCTTTAAGTTTTCATGTTTTCTTCATGAGAGAAAATAGATTTAGTTTTTTTTTCTATACCACAAACGGGGATTTATTTCTACATCTCTCTATATCACTGTCATTTTTCCCTGGAGAAACCTTGGTTTCACAAGGATAAATCATAATTAGTTTTGAGTTCAAAAGACACTCCTACACACTTAGGTAATGTACTTACTTTTTATTTTTCCTGGTTCCTTTTCCCAAGGCTTTTAACCACAGAAGCTACGGGAAGATGCAAGGCTGATGAACTGGCCTGCACATATGAGTCTGAGGTGAGAAATCACTTGTTTGTTTTAAACACAAGGGAGTAAATCCCTGGAAACATTAACCAAGAAATAGAAGAGTCCTCTTCAGTGTATTTATACTTTTTGTGTAGATGATATTTGAATTTTTTCTTCCAAATTACAAATTGGAGACTGCTCTCAAAGTCTTGTCCAGATCATCTTCCAGACATCTCTCTTGGTGAGATTCTTGGCAGTTATTATAAAGCCAATTATACAAAAGGATTTTTTTTCAGTGAAATCCACAGTTTTGAGACTGAAGCTGAAAAGAAAGACACAGGCATTAGTGTGTATTTCCTTCCAAATTACAGCTCCCAGATACACAAATATCACACCATACCCCTTCCCCTTTTTTCTAGAGAGATAATCCTAATTTGTTGTGTTTATTGGTTTCCTTAATGAAAACTCTGAAGGACAAAAGTCAAATAGCTTTAATGCCTGAGAAAAATTTAGTGAGGAAAGTATAAATGAGTCTGTTTCCTAAAATGTTAATTTTTCTAGTTTTTCACAATTCTAATATGTCATATTTTGAAGTAAGAAGAGTTCATTTATTTATAACCAATAACTCCAAAAAACAATATTAAATAAGAGTAAGAGACTGTTTCCTGATTATATTTTAAGGGTTATATCTAGGTATGCTTACAGAGTTCCAAAGAGAAGCAAATATGAAACAAGAGGTTCAATAAACAATTACCATGCACTGAGAAGTCCTAGGAGATTAACAAATTAGGAAAAAAATTAAAGTATTTCATAAATGCATTTTTAAAAACTAAAGAATATTAGCCTTTTGTATTTTGTATTTCATATA
>RJWM01040428.1:0-15521 GCA_004363535.1 Dasyprocta punctata
CACCCCCCGCCTTTTGCTGCTTCTGTAAAGACTCAAAATCTCATTATTGGCATTACTTGGTGATCAAGTGGTGAGGGTTAGCCACACCAATAAAAATAATCATCAATTTGTATGAGATTTAACAATGTCAAAATTAATTTACGTGAAATATGTAGCTATTACACAAAGCTTCCTCTGGCCAGTTCCAAGGAATTTTCTCCCTATAAAAAGCTTCATGAGAACTCAAATTGTAATTAGAAGTCATCCAACTAATTTATCAGGAAACATCCTTATCACTTGGACCAGAACTCTTGGAGGTTCCCTTGCTCTCCTCCCAAGGCAGACTTACATGGGAGGCAAAATTAAAATGAGAAGACTGCTTTGTGTTCATGGAATTAAAATAAGGAGGTTTAGATATGCACTAATAGTATCAGGCTGAAATGGCCAGGCTTATGCTTCTTACTATCAAGATGGTCTTGGATAAAAGGAAAAACTGAAGCATAATTGCTGAAGCACCCCACCCCTGAAAGCCTTGGTCAATATTCATTCTCCTGTGTTCTGGATTTCCATGGTGATGACTCTTGATCGCTATACATTTTTTTATGCTTTTAGTCATACTATAAACAATAATATTTCCTGAACAGCATGTTGTCTCTTTTTGCCGTGATTTTTATATCCCTCTAACAACCTAGTATCTATTGATCTTGCCACATAATACATAAAGACAACATCATTTCATTCATTTTCTAGTCTTCAATGATCATATCACAGTCACCTTAAGTACATAGACAACCAAGTACAGTCTCCATTTTACTTACTGCCATTAATGATTGCATGGCAGCTCCCAAACTGTATCTTTCCTTGTAGTACATTACAGGATTCCTAATTAATTGATCCTTTCAACTCTTGGAAAATGTAGGAAAGTCCTGGGTGGCTGAAGCCTTTGGGTCATTTCTTCCACACAGTAGTGTCCACGTGTTTCAGAGTACGATAAAAGATGGAACCCTCAGGATAGTGGAGTGGCCTTGGAAATCAGGGTACTACTATCTATATGTAGGCAGCCTTGGGCAAGACCATTGCTCCATCTGAATATCAGTATTTAGCCAGGTGGACCAAAGCATACTAAATACTGAACCAACAAAATTGCTTTCATTCAGTTGGACTCAGAAAGCTTAAACTTTGAGCTCCAGGTACTGCAGACGCTGCAGATTGGAGCTAAATGGTGCCAGGTGAAGGACTGCTGGGTTGAAGATGCAGAGACCAGGTGGGTCATGGATGTGGCATGACAGAAACAAGACCCTTCTTCCCTTGTAGTGCTTATTTTTCCCATCTTAGAAGGTTCTGAGCAAAGAGTGACTGAAAGCAGTGCCAAAAGAGAGCAAAAACAATGAGTCAGTCATCCACTCACATGAAGAAAAGTTTAGGGAGGAACTTGACACATCTGGAGGCAGTGATCAAAGTACCAGACTGCTTCATCTCGGGTTATAAAACCGGTAATGTGATTACTAACTTTTCATAAGAAAACGTCCAGATTCTATGAGCTGTAGTTTATTTTTTTTAATTCAGAATTATTACTTCCATTCCAATACTTTTAAACCACCAGAGCAGCTTTCTAATGTCCTAGATAAAACCAATTACTTTTTCTATTACTAAATGGAAATACTGTCTAATATTCATTTCAGACAGTTTTCTCTGGCAGAGTATGCTGCTGTCTACATATGGACATTTAAATATTTTCCTAGTCACTAATTCTACAGGGAATCCCTTGCTGGTGAAATCCCTAAATCCTTTCTTCTCTTGCATTCAGAAAAGTTCCCAGAAAGTTTGATTTTGGTGCTACTGTATTTGTTTGCTAATACAAAAAGTACCATATGCTGGTGACTTAAACATTAAAAATCTGTTTTCTATGATTCTGGAGTCTAGAAGTATAAGATCAAGATGGTTGCCGGTTTGGTTCCTCTGAGGCCTCCCTCCTTGACTTGTTGGTGACAACCTTCTCCCTGTATCTTCACATGGTCTTATATCTATGTGCTTATGTCTTAATATTCTTTTCTTACAAGATCACATGTCCTATTGAATTTCAGTCCATCATAATGACCCAGTTTTAATTTGATACCTTCTTATATGTTCTATCTCCAAATACAGTCACATATTAGCAGTTGGGACTTCTGTACATGCATTTTGAATGGACTGTAATTCCATCCATAGAGGTTTCCAGTAGCACTGAGATAAATGTGAGGCTGGATTAGTCTTTTGCGGTAAAAAAAAGGTGTAGCAGATAACTGGCTTTGAAGGACCTTGACAAGAGTTTGTGTACGTGCAAGAACATACACATGCATACTTGAAATCATAGCAGTTAAGTAGCAGTTTATAATTTATTGGGGTTAGCTAGTAGTTCACATGATTTTAGAACAGAATAGGCTCTTAGGAAGGACATTTTCTTTTATGCTGTAATTTGATAGAGAAGAAACTGAGCCCCAAAGATATGATGTGTCCAAATGTACACAACTCGCATCATCTGTGGGACATAGTTACCCAAGAGTGAGGAATATAGTCAGAACAAATTATTCAGCATACATGTTCTTGCATATAAAATCAAGATAAAAACACTGATCTCTTCCTTGTGGTCAGGAAATATTTTTATGGGAGAAATCCTCTTTTGGTCATATAGTTTGGTCATTTACCTCTGATGACTTCCCTCCTTGAGTTCTGGAATATTCCTAGGCTGCATCTCCAGCACTGATGTAGTTGTCAGCTAAGATGATTCTGTCTACTCCAGGCCCAGAAGCAGCTATCTGGTCCTGGCTATCTGGTCCCAGTATGGCAACCACAACTGCCTGTAATACTCCAAAGCTGGGGACAAATCACAGATCCATGAACCCAGTCACTTTATTTGCTTTTCCATATCCCTACTACCTGCTTGTCAGAAGCAGAAGCAGAAAGAGAGCTTGTTTTACCTCTGTGGTTCAGATAATGCCCACATCTATCCAGGTATTTGGTTAGTTTTCCATAATGAAATATGGTATTTTGTTCTAATTTATTCAAAACTCTAGGCCCGAGAGGTCTGGGAAACAAAGATTTTAGCTTTTTATGCTCCCCAATACAGGGAGACCCATAGGAAGACATAGAATGAATGAAGATTGCCAATCTGCAGTATCCAGCAATCATGCATTTGGTTGTATGAATTTCGACCAATAGAGCAAATTAACTAAAAAGCCCTGGAACTCTGAACGAATCTGGTCCACTGGCATTTTTTAAAAAATATAGCTTTATTGGAACACAGTCATGCTTATTTATCTACATATTGTCTCTGATTACTCTTATGTTCCAACGTCAGTGCTGAGAAATTGGGACAGAAGTTTTCAAAACTGAAAATATTTACTATCTGGCCCAATACAATAATGAGGCCTTCTGTGTACAGCTTCCCTTGCAGTTTTGTGAGTTCTTGTTATTGGATGCAGTGGGGACCAGCAGTGTTTTCCAGGTTATTATTCTTCCTGATCCATAAATTGGTCAGGGCCGTTAGTAGATGTGGAAGATTACCATTTATCGTAGGGAAGAAATGAGAAAAAGAAAAGAAGAGAAAGAAAAGAAAGAAGAAAAGACAGAGAAGTGCAAAAGATGTGGTCAGGGAGGAAAGTTTGCTTTGAAGGAAAAAGAGAAGGTATTTCTTGTAAGCAGAACAGACCACTGCAAGAATAAGAGGGCCATGGCTCCAAAGTCAGTTGGTGCCACCCTTTTATATCGTGTTCAATAGTTCCTCCAGGTGGTTCCACTTGGTCTTGTGCTAGAAGATTGATAGCAGGTGCCTGGTTTGGTGTGTTCACCTATCAGATGATTGGCAGTGAGTGTAGGTCCTGGCTTGATCCCACATCAGGCTCGGGTGCTGCCGTTCTGCACCGATGCTTAGTTGAGTGTCTTCACTTGGTAGGTCATGCCCAACTGCTCCAGCCACGTTGTCATGCCCTAGCCTCCTTGTGGTCCAAGGAGCTATGAGTAAAAGTTATCTGTACGCCACTTTCATGTGTTGGCTTTAGGTATCAGGAGTAGATGTGTGCTTCCACCCCTCTTCCTGTTTCCTGTAAGCTTAGCAAACTTTCTGTAAAAGACATATGTAAGTATTTTGGGCTTTGGGGGCCACTGAGTGTCTGTTGCAACTATTCAACTCCACCCTTGGAGCATAAAGACATCTGTAGACAAGACAAAAACAAGTGAGTGTGGCTGAGTTCCAGGGAGACTTTATTTACAGGACAGATGTCATCTGCAGGCTGTAGCCTGCTGACCTCTGCCCTGAGAGATGTCTAAGGAACACAAGGAAGGAACTTGGGTTCCTGAATTACGACATGGGAAAAAAACATCCGCCATCCTGGACTGTTCCTATAAAGACTGAATCATGAGGAAAACAAATAAATAAACATTTTAATTATTTAAGCCACTGTCTATTTGATTCTGTTTGCTACTGCAGCTTAGATTTATGTGTTAGTAATTGGGATTGTGAATGCTATTCAAACTAGGGAGATATTTTGTATTTGCTTAACATCTTGTCTCTAACATTTACCACCAAACATTCCCTGAGCACATCCCATGAGCTGGACTGTGCAGAGCACAAACAAGGCATGAAAAGATGAAGAAGACATGCCCTGCCCTTGTGATGGACAACACCTGTGTTGGGACTTGCTGGTGGGTTATAATTAGGTGTGAAGTCAGTGACTCACAATTTATAATTTAAAGCTTTGAAGTTTGTGCACTGTCAGGGATCCCTCAAGACCAACCTTGGACTTAACAATGCTCTAAGAGGACTCACGAGACTCAAAAATTGTTATGTTTTATTAAAGTGAAAGGGCACAGAGTAAAATCAATAAGGAAAAAGTCTGATGAGGTAAAGTGTAGGAGAAAACCAGACAAAGCTTCTAGTTGTTTCCTCCTGATGGAGTCACACAGCAATACATCTCATCTCCTACCAGTGAGGTGTGACAACAGAGGTGTTGCAAGTCAGGAAAGTTCCCTAATCTTGGCATACAGGGATTTTTATCGTGGTTCCGTTGCATAGCCATTCAGTTCTAAAGTGACTGACTTCAGTTACTCAGTCTCCAGGTCCCCAGAGCAAAAGCAAGCATTCTCCATAAATTATTCTTAACATAAATACATATTGTTACATTGCTTACAGCATGGCCCATGGCCTCTGGCATACAAAATCACTCTAACCATGTAGAATATCCCAGTAGCTCAATATCCCAAGAGGTTATTTTTGAGGCCAAGGGTAAGTACTAAAATTTGCCTTTCTTGGGATGTGATTGGTCTGAATAACCTAGAGCTGCCAAGTTAACCCTTCCCTCTGATTGTGTCTTTTAATAGTACTAAGAGTAGACTGCAGGTTATCCCTTTATTCTTTTTGTATGCTTTCTTGCCTGGGATAGAAGGCAAGATTCTAACACAAGAATGTATAGAGCATATGCCTGTCATCTTTCATGAGGGTGGAAAAAAGGTTGACAATTTACAATAGCTAAATCCTGGAAGTGGCCTGTATACCCATCAACAGATGACTGAATAAACAAAATGCAGACGCCATTCGCAGACTGAGATTAGGGAGAACAACGGCTGCAGCAGCAAACAAGCCCAGTCTGGGAACCAGTGCCATGTGCAGGCTGTGACTGGACTGGGAACAGCCAGACCCCAACCCCTTCTGGCACCTGGACTGGCAAGCAAGAAGTACCAGTACCCCACTCCTCCTGTATGCTACGAGCTTATCCAGAGAAACACAGGCTGTGATGATAGCTATTGAGGTGAAATGCAATTGGTGCCTGTGGTACTTTCATGTTTTACTAACATTGCAGGTCCAGGGCCAGTGGTCTGATCATAGGTTCAGAGGATATCGCTAAGCATTGTGTCATCTAGGGGAATCTCCTTCTGGGGTTTGCACCCATTGTTGATTCCCTATGGCTTTATTTTGAGGTCCTATACCGTTTCCATTGTTTTGATGGGTTGGGTTTTATTCTTTTTTGTTTCGTTTGGTTATGTTAAATCTCATGGCAGGAGAAGCTATTTCAAGGACAGTAAGATAGATTATGGTAGCAAATTTGAATTTACTGTTGGCTTGTTTTGAAGTCCTTTATCACATTCATTGTTTTGTTTTTATTGTTTCTATTCTATTCTGTCATTTGATTTTTACTATGTCCAAAATTATTGGCAGCTATTTTGAAGACATCAAAAGGCATTATGGTAACTACAGTTGATTTCATAAAGTTTTGAAGTCCTGTATCTCTTACACTGGTTTGTTTTGATTGGTTTTACTCTGTTATTTAAATAAAACAAAAACAAAAACTTTAAAATAAAACAAAAACAAAGACAACAACAAAAAAGCATTGCCTAAATATAATGGAATACCACTTGGTTGTGAAGAGTGAAAAATTTATAGGAAAATTGAGCACCTGGAAAACATAATTTTGAGTGAAGTAAAACAGATACCAGTTTGAATACCTTATGATATCCCTCATTTGAGGGAGGTAAAGTATAAATAAAATGAAAAAAAGGCAGATAGAAAGGACAGGGGGTCAACAAGAAGCAAGTCCTCCCTGTGAACCAGCGCCATGTGTGGGCCACCACTGCCAGAAGGACAGCCAGACCCTAGCCTTTTCCCATGAGTCAGTGCCATTCACAGACTGTGGGGGAAGAGAACAAGAAGTCAACAAGAAGCCAGCCCTCCCAGTGAACCAGTGCCATGTATGGGCTGCTGTTGCCAGGGTGACAGCCAGACCTCAGCCCCTTCCAGGATGCAGGGTGGGAAACAAGAAGAGCCAACACTCCTCACCATAAGCAACTGGCTGATCTGGAGAAATACAAGCTGCAATGATAGCTGTTGAGGTGTAATGCAATTTGATGCTTGTGGCTTTTGGTGTTTCACTGACTTTACAGGTCTAGGGCTGGTGGTCTGATCATCTAGTCAGAGGATAATGGCATGCAGTGTGGCATCTATGGGGATCTCCTTCTGAAGGTGGTAGCCATTGTTAATTCCCTATTATCTTGTTTTGAAGTCTTGTATCTTTTTCATTGTTTTGTTGAGTTGGGTTTTATTCTGTTTTGTTTTGGTTGATTTTGTTATATCTGATGACATGGGGAGCTTTTTCAAAGATAGCAAGATATGTTACGGTAGCCATTTTGGATTTACTATTGTCTTGTTTTGAAGTCCTTTATTGCATTCATTGTTTTGTTTTTATTGGTTCTATTCTGTTCTCCTTTGTTTGATTTGTACTATGTCTGAAGGTATGGGCAGCTATTTTGAAGACAACAAGAGGCATTATGGTAACCATTGTTGATTTCGTATTGTTTTTAAGTCCTGTGTCACTTACACTGGTTTATTTTGATTGACTTTGTTTTGTTTTATTTTGCTTGGTTTTATTCTCTTTAAAATAAAGAAAAGGACAGGAACAGATTTCATACAATAGAGAAATGGTCCAAAGAAGCAAGGAAAAAAGGGGAAGTGGGAAGGGAAGGGAAAATGAGAGGAATAAAGATATGCCATGTACAGGAACCTAATAACTCTAATCATTGTAAACATGAAAAACCATATCATGTGCTGAGACAAGTGGTATCAACAGGTACAACAAAGATGATTGGGGAATGGGGTGGGGGGAGAAGAAGGGGAATGAAAAAGACAAACTACAATACGTGCACGTAACCACTCCCCAAGATGGTTGTAAACTACACGAGTTACAAATATACTAACAAAATTTAAAAAAAAAAAAAGAGAAAAAATGCCCACATACTATAAGAAATAAAATAAGAGCACATAAGAGAAAGGGCAAGGGTAGGTACTACCTGAGCTCAGAGGAGGAGTGCTCTCCACTTCTTGGAGAGATTAGGAAAGATTTCAGTAATTAGAAAGTTTGCAGCTGGCTTTCATCTTGATAAGACCATGACAGAAAGAGTTAGGTGGTATAACAGCAATATTTAAGGCAATGCAAGGAGATAAAATGATATAAAGACATTGAGGCATGAAAGTTACTGTGTGTCCAGTGGACAGTGAATAATTCCATTCAGCTCTAGTAGGAAAAGAGATTGGAAAACTAAGTGGGAGTCATATTATGGAATGCTTTGGGTAATGGGCTTATAATTCTCTGTTGAAATCATGATGGAGTAGGGGAGGATTGGGCCTTTAAAAGCTGTCATGCAGTGAAATGATTTGTTTAGATCTGTGGTTGAGGAAAATTCTTCGCAGGCATTTGATGGACTGAAGTTTGAAGTAGGACCACCTGTAACAAAGCTATTATAGGCAACAATAGGGAGAACCTGAACTATGATTGTCAGTACAGAGAGAAGAGACTAGAAAGAATTTAAATACAGAATATATGAGACTGAACTCTAAGAATTTGGCAAATAGTGGCATATAAGAAAAATGAATGGAAGAGTCTGGTAGCCACCCGTGGTCCAAGGTTTAGAGTACAAAGTGACTGGGATGAATGTGTTGCTATTATAGAAAATTGCAAAAATGGGAAATAGGTTCTAGAGTTCATTTGAAGAGAGTTTGGGGTAGAGAGGTCATGGACGATGCATTAGTTTTGGAAATGTGAGTGTGGGATGCCAATAAAATATCCAAATGTTGTCCATCAGGGCACTCAATAAATGAATCTATAGTTTGGGAGAGGGATATATGTCCGAGAGTCCTCAGCATGGAGGCCCTGTGGAAATCAATGACATTGTCAAGTAAGAACACAGAAGGAGAGGAGAGGCTGTGGATGCCAGTATCTAAAAGACAGCCAAGGATAGAGCATCAGAGAAAGTCTGAGAAGCAAAGCAGAATCAGACTGAAAGCCAAGGATGAAAGCAAATCCTCCCTAGGACGTGCCCCCCAGACAGAGAAGGACAAGAGAAGACTCCTGAACCTATTTGTCAGCAAAGCAAAGCAATGCTGGATGACCTTGAAGAGGGCAGTAGCCAAATTTCAGGAATTAGGGAATAAGTGAATACTGGGAAAGTAGGGAAGAAACTTCCATTTATGGGTAGAAGCAAAAATTCTTATGGATGGGATGGTTGGGTGGGAGGGACTTGGATCTGACACAGGGAAGTGTCACCAAATACAAACTGCTAACTGAGTAGGTATCCCAATGTTTTGAAGCAAACTTAGGAAAGCAAGCCCCCAAAGACCCAGATGATGTTTCTCTCTCACGTGAAATTGGGACAGCTATTTTGATAAGGTCCCTCTTAAATGCTGGTGACACTGTGAAAACCTCAGACTACAGGGAAATCATCCCACCATCAATTACTATCTGGGCCCTCCTTACTCACCACGGAATTTGGCAAGTCCTTGGGTGTTGCGTTCCAGCCCAGGATCTCTTCAGATTAAAGAGCCGTTATAACTTTCTGTTTATTTTAGAAAAGATTAATGGTTCCTCCTCCTCCTCCTCGTTTCTCAGGGACAGACTTCAATCTGTCTAGAGTGAGTCATTAAATATATTGGTTCAACCGCTCTGGCTGCAAGATTACAGATATAAAACCATCCGATTTTGACAAAAAGCAGCTGCAGCCTTTCTTCTTAGTTTGAATTCGCAATCATATGTGGGCAGAGACAGATAGGGAAAGTGAGTGGTAAGTGTTCCGTGATAGAGACACAAGCCCTCCACCCTAATCTGCAGTCTTCCCAAGTGCTCCAAATTGCTGGAAGATTTCTCTCAATGAATTCATATCAATTAACCCACTTCAACCAACTCTTACTAGTTACTGCCATAAATAATGTGAACACAAATAAGAAAGCAAATACGAAGGAAGATTTATTTTCAAGAAGTTTACAGCATACCATGGTAAGTTAAAACCCACCAAGAACTCAGGCTGATTATTGTAAGTGCTTTCAATGGCAGAGGTGTCTGAAGATAATGCACAAGGAGAGCTCAGTCCTCAAGCAAGACTTTCTGGAGGAGGAAGTGTGCGTGCCGTGCTGATGTGGAAGGACCTTGACAGGCGTTAGTGCAAATGCAAGTAGACATACAAGTACACATGAGTTTACAGGGGTTAACTAGAGGCAGAGTGAAGCATTTTGGGGAAGAGTATTTTTTTTTCTTGAGATCCAGGGTGTAAAATTTATGAAGGAAGTTACGAAAGAGACGTCTAAGAAAGTAGAGTGTAACCAAATTATGGATAGATTAGATAAAAGGCTAAGGAAATTGAATTTTTTCTATCAGCACAGGGCATCATCAAAACTTTCAATAGAGGAGTGACATTATCAGAGAAATCAGAAATGTTATTGAAAAGCAAACATTTATGGCTGGCAATAGAAGCACAGCAGACTTATAAGTTCCACATCTCAGCCAGTACGACCCTTTCACCCTCATTTGAATCAGATTTCCCTGTAAGCCCACAGAAGCAGAGATTTATTCCTCTTAAATTAGTGAAAAAAACATCTTTGAGAACTCTTGCTTCACCAAGAATCATGAAAACATCTTATTAAACCCCAGAGATACAGAGCAAGTGAGAAGAATGCAAATACTCACCTGGCTCCTAACCAAGGATAATGTTAATCCTCCTTGCTATACTTCACAGGCTCCACCTCTGTGGAGGGGGCCTCAGGTCTATACCTGAAGATAGAGACCAAGGAGCTTTGGCACGGCCAGAAGACCAGGTCAGGAGCCTGATGTGCAGATGATGGACCTCTCAGAAGCTTCCTGGATGGATGGAGAGAATGAGAAGCCTGGGACCTCTTTAGGGCTACCTTGTTTTTGCAAGCTAAAGAGGAAGTGTAGGAAAGACACTTGAAGCCTGCTTTTAGTGCAGCAACTTATAGTTTATAGATGATGTTAGTCCAGGGAAGACAGCTGTTATATAGCTGTTCAAAATGAATGTAGGTTACTTGTGCCTAGGTAACCTGCATCCTTATTTGGTTTGTCTTCTTCCTGTTGAAAATTCCCCATCACCTTTGTCTCATCATTTGTCCTTTTTCTTTTTTGTCTTCTGGTGGATAAAATATAGTTTTAACTAAAAGATTAGACATAGACACCCTAAACAGAAGCACTCCTTATGGGAAGAAACTCAATATTGTAATTAAAATGTTGGCAGTATCATTGGAGTCAAAGAAACAATCACCTTGGAGTAAAGATTGTGCTAAAATAATCCAGAATGAAGAAAAGCTTTTTAAAGAATTAACTACAGTGTGCATAAATTCATCTGTATTTTGTTCAAAAGGTAGAAGGTTAGAGGTGACAAGACTTTCATTTATAGTGTGCTCAAGTGGGGGGTTTCTCAACTGGGGGCTTATGCTAATTTGGCGGTTCTGTGTTACTCAGAATTGCCCCACTTTGCTGGATACCCAGCATCCCTGACTCCTGCCTCCTAAGTGCAATCCCTCTTCCTCGGGTGTAAAACTGAAAAATGTCCAGAGCAACACAGTTCTATTTTTCAGAATGCCTGTGCATAAGTTACTATTTCTTCTAATTTGTCTACCGTTCAAACCGTTTGCCTCCTCTCCGCCCTCAGGTAATGATCTGAGATTCAAACTGGGTTTCTGCTTTTTTCACCTCACCAGACAGGGGTGCTGCTGGTTCTCAAACCCCAATAGACTGACTCCTAATTCAGGTCCTCTTCTAAAATAGTGTGCTGTTTTCCAATGGAAACGGAGACCTGCACCACATTTCAATCAACTAACAAAGAATCACCTGAAGTTTTGCTGTTATTAACTGTATTTCTAGTTGTCTTCTAAGAAGCACAGATTTTGTTAAATGCAGGATTCTTCTGCTGATGTTCTTGAGGGAAGCTTGGAGGTAGGAGGCGACGGGAAGACCATGGAGCTCCCAGGAACAATGAGGAAGGGAGGGGGAAAGGAGAGAGTTCCAAGGGGGTCTTGAGAAACCTTGAAGAAGATGGCGTGATCCACCCACACATTGTCAATCTTGTATCCGAAACCTTCAGTGCGATGTATTACTCATGAAATGCTTAAAGAATGAGTTGTTTGTATAAAATGTTGAAGGGTTGAGTATCACACCTGCGTTGAGAAAGACTAATGCAGAGACAGTCACGTAGACCCAGGAGCCAGAGGCAGGGGGGACCATGAGTAACCCACTGCAAGAACTGTCAGGACTCAAGGGCAGGGCCCGGGCTGCTCACAGGTATGAATCCCATGGGTTTATCTGGATGGCAAAAGCATCAACTCACATTCGATCATAGGCAATTCAAGTGAAGGCTGATACACTGGTGGGCTCTACCCTACTTTCTAGGAATTACAGCAAAGAGGATAAATTTATGCCAGAGACAGACTAACTGGAAAGTTGCCCCAAAATAATATGAAGATCTGTATTCTTAGTTAAGGAAATTCATGAAGCATTTTAAATGACCAATGATTTATTTCTTTACCTGGTTAGGTCTAAAAGAGCAATTATCTAAGTAGAGTTAAAATTGGCTAATGTGGGATGTGATACAGACTCAGATATAAACACCTTGAAGTCCTATTCAGCCAGTGATCCCAGGACTGTCACTTCCATAGCAGGGTGAGGCTTATGGAAGACCATCATCTAAACTTTTTTTTTTTTTTTTTTTGCCACATGGACTTGGTGAAACCTGGCTTGGATTCCTTTGGAACCAGTCTGTTCTTAATTCAAGTTGCTCTGGTCTGGTTTGGGCTTTCTTGTATTCAAGATCCTATTATTACTTGGAAAATATTCCTTATCTTTGTGAGAACACTAAGTTTTATGTAAGAAGAGGTGTTGCCCCTGGAGTGCTCTACGACTGGGAGTTTCCATGAGGTTTGTCTGAGTTCTGCTCCATGGGGGTTCCCTGTTGTACTGCCTCATGGTCACAGGCAGGATGCCCATTCATTCTAGGCCAATGGCTGCTTCAAGGCAATCAGTGTTCCAAATAGTTTTGAATAAAAGAAACACCATTAGCTGGATTTTGTTGCCTTCTCCTCTCCTGATGCTCCCATGGAAGGTCTCTCAACTGACCCTTTGGGTTCCAATAATCTCCTACAATCTCTTACTCCAAGGCAGGCTCTGTCCTGACATACAGCTAACACAGTTAGTCAGTGGTTGACTTTCATTCAAGTAATGATAATGATAATGATAACGATAATACTAAATCAGGAGGGCATTGTGCTCTTTGAAGAGGAACTTGGGAGACATGACATCTCAAGAGAAATCCTGCAGGCGTGAGTTTGGGGTCCTCAGTGGGCCTCTCCCTGACCCTCGGGTAGAGGTTGCCTGTCACAACCAGCAAGGAAGCAGAAACATTCCAATAAGCTTTCTACCCTCAGTGTCTCTGGGTTTCTTTTGAAACCAGTTTGGAACCTAGCGTTTTACAAACACATGATAGAAGAACACAGCTACTACTAAAGCAGGCAACTTTAGGCTTCCAGAACTCAAAAAGGTTCAGAAAACATCCTAGAAGTAACAGTAACAAGGTCAGGCACAGTATGAGGCCTACCAAATAATAAGTGTATAAGAGAGTGTTTACAGAGTGCAAGTGGCGCTCTAAAGTTACAAGAGAAACACATGCACGAAACCATAACCTAAGATCTTTAGCTAAATCCTTTGTATTTACAAGTGACTCTTCCCACACTTTGAAGCATGAGTTTGAAATTTTTACGGCTTGATAGCCCTCCCCAGCCAATTCTTTTAACTAATACAAAGTCTTTCTGGTACGTATCAATAGCCTCCAGCCATTAAAAGTAGGGCAGAGTGGAAGAACCTATATGATCTTCACACTGCCATCTTACAACAAAATGAAAAAAAAAAAAAAAAAAGAATTTAGACAGCATCCTTACAACATAACACACAGACATTATTCAAGAGAAGGTGCAAACTAATCTTAAACCTCATCTGTGGGGGTGGGGAAATGCCCTGGTCTTTGCCTTCTGCACAGTATTTCCCTATAAAAGGCTTAGCTGAATTTAAGATGAATATATTCCTATGGTAGGTGTGCAGGTTTAGGCATAGGTCCTCTGCAAAGTGAAAGAATGTGGAGTCAGTCCTCAGGTCTACCCTGCAAGCTCACACCACTCATTTCAGGAAAGCTGGGCTTGCCAGATGTTTATTCATCATTCAGGGAAGGGCAGTGGTTCCTGTAACACTAACTAACCAGTGGTCTGGTTTGAATAGTACTCATTTCATCAGTGAGAAAATGCTCGCAGTATCCCCTCTATTGATTTTTTAATCTCCTGGGATAGACTTATTAAATTATGTTTAAGATGCTAAGTCTTGAAGATGTTGATTCTGGTGTGCTTCTTCTGTTGATTCTGGGGTGATTCTTCTGTTGGTTTACCCCATCTGGGAGTAAGATCCTCAAAATAGCATGTTTTAAATGTTAGCAAACTGCTCTGAGAAGGTACATTAGAATTAGCTTGCATATATAAGTGCATCACGATGTTTCAATGGAAGTATTTTAAAATAAAATACCACACAGACAACACACATTTTCTATGCCTGCCAGATATTAATGAAAAAATGTTGGGGAGCACCAAAAAATGTTAGGGCATTGTCATCTGATAGAAGTTATCACCCTAAAAATATTGCTAGATATTAATACCTCAGGTTGAATTTTTCTAATGAGCTTTTTCCTGCCAATTGTCTGTGGGGAGGGAATGTGTGTCAAGCACATCTTGGTGGGGGAGGGAGAGCCAACCCTCTAAGGAGGGAGCCAACCCTCTAAGGAGGGAGGACTTGAGTGGGAGGCCTCAGCAGGAAGGGCAGAGGAGGATTCTGGATGACCCGGAAGTGAAAGGTTCAGGACTGTGACAAGGGAGGGCCAGCTGGAGAGAATGGGGAGGTGCTGTGATGGAGATCAGGTTCTGCTACTACTTCTCAGGCAACACTTTGGCATTTGTCAGGGTTGTGCACAAAAAAACACAGATTCTATTTCTGAAAGGGACTTTTCATAGGCCAAGTCTCGCTTAAGACACCCAGAGAAATGCATTGTTTACCTGGAAGGAGACAGCCTTGGGATTCGAAAGGTTTGATGAGTTATCTCAAGTGGAGATGTATCAAGGAAAGAGACAAGCCCTGACAGTCTCTGACTGAAGAAACAAAGCTGCCTCCCACCTCCTCCTGCCCGCCTCCTCTTCCTCTGTTTCCCAACTTCTTGTTCCCATCACTGTGACTCACAAGTGTCAGCCACTGGAGTGTTCGCCATCTCCAAGCCCCGGTGATTCCATTGTGAGAGTTTTCTTCTCATCCCTGTCTTCTTAGCACTTGGCACGAGTCCAGACACGATCCACTTTTCCAAAGATGCCCCCTGAAGTGCAGCTTCCTGGCAGGCACCTTCTACAGGCAAAAATGATTTGCCTCTGAGAACTGTTGCACCAGACGGACAAGCTGAGGTTTATGGTTTTCCACCGAGGGGTTTCACAAAGCCTTGCCAATTCCCCTTTGCCATTGGCCAATTCCCTTTCACTAGCTCTCTCTGCCTGTCATCTGCTTTGTCAGCCAAATCCCTTTTCATTTTTCTCAGTTTCATCTTGGACTCAGGCCTAGTAAAGCCTGTCAAGAAGATTCCTGACGTATGAGGGTTTATGTCCCTCCTGCCACCACCCTGAGAGGCACGGCTTCGTCTTCACCTCTGTGATGTACTTC
>RJWM01040429.1:0-15501 GCA_004363535.1 Dasyprocta punctata
GCAGTGACCCCCAAATCCTCAGGGTGGCTGGGGGTGGCGGGGAGTATGTCCTGGTTGGGGCACAGTGCCCTCCGGGAGAGGACCCGGACACTTCTGGAACCCAGGGCCTAGGATGTGGGGGGAGGGAGCAGCCTGCACACACCGTCCGCCCCGGCCGGTGCACCCCACGGGCAGGAGCTCTCACGGCCGTGGGCCCCCGAGTAATCAGGGGCAGCCGGAGAACCCGTGGCTCTGTGGCTCCTCCTGCAGGTGAGGGCAGCGGGCACGGAGGTGGCCGCCCGGGTGGGCACAGACGGACAGGGCAGCGCCGTGGCGTTCTCAAAATGGGCCATGAAATCGTGCAGGGATTGTGTCTGGTATCTTTGAAAAGTGAAACAGAGCAATTAAACGAGAGACGGCACCAGGGCAGGCTTTTCTGCCCTCTGCCTCTGTAAAACGTTCTCAGCCTGTGGTGCACGTGTGCCTGAGTCTCAGGAGGACACGGCCAGGCCTCAGACCTCTGTGCTCCCACGCGTCCCCCACTGTCCCCGCTGCTGCTCCCTCGGCTTCCCTGCCTGCCCCCCACGCAGCCCTGAAACCCAGGCTTCCCAGACTCCTTCCCAGGACCCCCTCTCTCCCGAGCTTCGAGCTCTGGGCGGTGGTTCCTGTGACGTGAGAGGTCGACCTCACCTCTGTCCGGGTCCTTACCCCAACTTTCTCAGGAGGACCAGGCCCATGTGTCCGACGGGGCCGAGCCGAGTGCCACCTCCTTCTCTCTGTCCTTCTTCCCTCGTGGGTTTCCAGTTGGGCAAGGTGGTCACCATCCACGATGCTGCCCACACCCAAGCCTGGGCCACTTCGTTCTGTCATTAAACCCTCCACCGAGTGGGGGCCAGGGGCAGACTCCCCTCCTGGCTCTGGGTGTCAGGCAGAGCGGAAGAGAGAAAGGTTGGAGCTGGGGAGTCCTGCAGAGGAAACTATTGCAGTGGTGCCTCGGTTCAGGAGCTCAGCGCTTGCCGCGGTTCTGGTCGTGTGTCCTGAGTTACCTCTGCATTTTCCCGAACAGCTGTGCCCTGATACTTCAAATGGGCCTCTCTGTACTTTACCTGTCACTCTATCCATCCTTCTGTCTACCTGTCCATCCATCTGTTCATCTACCCTTCTTTCCATCCATCCATCTGTCCACCCATTCATCATCTATCTGTCCATCATCCATCCACCCACCCACCCACCCAATCACTCTGTCCGTCCATTCATCCATCTCTCCATCTGTCCATCCATCTCTCTGTCTATCCATCCATCCACCCACCCACCCATCTGTCCCTCCATTCATCCATCTGTCCATCTATCCATCTGTCCATCCTGGTGTGGTACTACTCTTAGAGCAGATTGGTAAACATGATGTCGCCTCTGGCCCTGCCCGTTAAGACAAGGTCAAACCATGATTCCGGTGAGGACTCGCACCTGGCCAGACAGTCTCCCACTCCGCCTGTGGACCGCAGCCCTCTGCCCATCTTTCTATCTGGCACCCCACCTACATTCCAGTGATGTCCACACGTCCACCTCCACGGTGACCTGAGGGGAACCTCCCTCTGGGAAGTTTCCTGACTTACCCTGACACTCTATTCCCTTTCTCTGCCATCCTCCTATGCTAGTAAAGCAATGTGTGCTGGCCCTTTTATTTACATGTGTGTTTTCCAGTTCAGAGCTTTAATTGTCTGAAAGGTCACAAGACACCTGGCTGTTGGGTCAGTAAGAGGAGCTGATGTTGTCAAGGTCACAAGGTGCAGCTGCCCGAGATAGTAGCTCTTCTGGGTGCCCATTGCTCGTCCACTGCGGGTTGACAGGGAGACTCAGCTCATGGTACAGTCACTTAGTCACCCAGCCTGATGGAGCAGCCACTGCCTGCAGAGCCTGAGATTGTCCTGAGGCTCTGACCTTGGCTGGAGGGCCAAGGTCATACATTAAAGGGGACTCCAGAGCAGATCGTGTATGACTGATGCCTTGTTAAAAGCCAGTGCGAGCATGACACCCGATGATGAAGTACTTAGCTGGTTTCCTCCTTCTTTCCTTCCTCCTTCCCTTCTGCTCTTTAATCCCTTCGACTAACTTTTACTGAGGAGTGCTAACTTCCTGCCAAGCTCGGCCCGCACTACTATAGAGCTGAATAAAAGTCTCTGCCCTTATGGCGAGCTTCCATTTTGGTGATGAAGAGATTTTATATATAGGAAACTAGGAAACAAGGGCTTCAGATAAAATAAATAACTGAATTAGAATATTTAAAGACATAGCTGGAAATAAAATCAACATGCAAAAACTAATGATATTTTCTTTTTTAGTAGCAACTATGGTTTTTTATGGGAATGAAATAAAAGTTTTCAAACCATAAAATTTCTAAAAAATAAATTTTATAAAAGTATTCAAAATGCACACAAAGAAAAACTATAAAATCCTTCTGCAGGATGTCAATCAATTCTTGGTTTAATGGAGAGATGGCTTATGATTATGGAAAGAAAGATTTGTATTGTAAAAGTATAAATATTTGGCAGATATATGTCATATAACATATACTATTTAAATGTTTAATATACAGAAAACATTAATTAATGTCATATACTTATTTGTAAACGTGGTACAATTCTAAATAATTCCAATTAATTTTATCTAAATTGTCAGAAGTTCTTTTACATTTGCAAAAGAAAAATTACTAAATAAGAATTTCTAAGAAAACTTTAGAAAAGCGTATGGAGTTGGGTATCCTGTGCTATCTAATAGTAAAACAATATGAAATTATTGTAAACAAACAATAAAATGGCAGGAAAAGCAAAGATCAGTTAACTTGAAATAGGCCCAGATATATAGAGAAATTGAATATATATTAAATGTAACATTTAAAAACCAAGTTTTAGTAGGTGCGTTTGAAGTTTACAGAGTGGTGTTATGGACGCATGCACATAATCAAATGCTTAATTCAGTGAGCATTTTAACATCTGTCATCTCGCATAGCCGCCTTCTCGGCAGCAAGAGCCGCTAACTTCTACTTATTTAACAAAAATCCCTAGTATAACACAATTTTATTTCAAAAAGCAACGTTTTAATTGGGTGGGAAACAACAGCCTTGCAAAGATTTCCGCTGGCTCAGGATGGCTCGGAGGGCTTGGGAAAGACTGTTTCCCATCAGGGTGGAAAGGTGATGGCTAAGGTAGTTACAGAAGGTGACACCAGGGCGTCGATGGCAGCACACGTGTGGGCCGCTTGGTCTCAGCTGTCCCTGCTCTCGGGGCTGCCTTTCAGCCGCAGCCACAGCCGCGGGTAGGAGCAGCAGAGGCCAGCTGGCCGTGCCACGGCAGGCACCAGGAGGGGCGCGGCTGACCCCACCGCAGCGCCAGCCACCCCGAGTTCTGCAGCAGAAAGTCAGGCAGCGTGCTCTGTCTGCATCTGAGAAATGCGCCTGAGAAAAAAGCCAGGTTCAGAACAGTACTTGTGAAATGACGCCCCTTCTTTGCTCAGGTAGGAAACGGACTGCAAGCCTGTGACTCGCGTGGGGCCAGGCCGGCCCCCGAGGGCGCGGACAGTGGTGGCCTCCCGGCGGGGCGGACTGGGAGAAGAGTCATGGCTTGCTGGTCTCCTCACGCGCGCTCTTCCTCTGACTTGTCACAAGGGGCCCCTACTTGTGTCATCACTCGGTAAACTCCGCTGTGGATTCTCCACAGCCCTGCAAACACACAAATCTAAATCCTTCCGAAACGGACGGAGGCGGGCAGTGCTCCCTGCCCAGGCCGGCACCTGGCGGGAGCCGGGAACGGGAGGAGTCAGCTCTGAAACACCACGGAAGGTGCTGGAGCACGCCCTGCCCGGCTGTCTTGATTTATGTTGACTTTTTACTCTCATAATTTTAGACTTACAGAAAACTTGCAAAAACAAGCAAGAGTGACCGTATTATCCTCATCTGGCAAAATTACGAAGCGGCCTCGGCAGACGCTGTTGAGCGCGCTTCAGGCCTCATTCTGCTCCCGCCCCCCTGCCGTGGTCTGGGCAGGGTGGGAAGCTGGGGCCCAGAGCCGCGGGGCCCAGGCCGCAAGGCCCAGCTGTGAGCTGCCAGGTCCCCGAGGCACGCTGGGAATGGACTCAAGCAGTTCTCCCGGACGCGGTGAGTTCCCTCGAGAAGCTGCTGCACAAAGCACGCCTCGCCCTTCCTGGTTCCTCTGGAGTTCCTCTCCCAGACGCGTCCAGTGCGGTCCACACGCCTCAGTCATGCCGCAGGGCTCCGTCTCCTCACCCCAGCCCGAGGCTGGCCTCAGCCTTGCCAGGCCGGCCCCCACACTCCTGAAGCGCACCCATCGGTTACCTGCTAGGACACCTCCCACACTGAGCTGGCTTTCCTGTGATGACGGGGTTGAGGTCCGGGTCCGTGCCCGCCCGGGGCAGGCGTGCTGGGGCGGCGCCGCCTTGGGCCCTGGGAACCTCTGGGAACCTCAGCTCAGGGCGCCTTCTGCTTGGTGTCTTAGAGTAGCTACAGCGACTGGTATAAAGTACGCACTGGGGAGAGATGTAATTATTCAGGGAGAACCGGCCAGGTTACTGTATTCTCCTAGAAATTAATACAGATGTTGGAGACAGTACTACAGAACAGTGCAGTATTCCTTTCTCTAAACATCTGCTAGATGCCTGCAGTCATCATTTCTGTGGGGTTTGCCTAATGGTGGTTTTGTGTTTTTCTCTTTCCTTCTGAATTTATTAGAAGGCTCTGGTAAAAGCGATTGTCTTTTCTCCCCTATTCATTCACTTACTTATTTATTCTATTATTCGTTTATATTAGTCTGGACTCACCATGTATTTTATTCCATATGACACAGACATCCTATAAACAGTTAAAGAGATGTGTGTGTGTGTTATTCAGTTGTGTGTGTGAGAGAGAGAAAGAGAGAGAGAAGAAAGGGATGGAGATCTAGAATATATAAATGGTATGTTGTGGCACATTCTATAGTGACATATTGCATCTGACAGAAAACACAAACTTGCTTTCAAAATTTTAAGAATAGCTTTAAAATGGTATGAATTCATTCTAAAAGGGAAAAGTGTATATATATATATATATATATATATATATACACAAGACAGCTAAAATCATCATACTACTAATTTGTATTAGTTCATTGAAAAGAACAGTTTGTGCTTATATGGTTTGGTCAATTTTGCAGACTTGTAATCTGAGCAACTACTTTAAGCATTGTTAATTTCCTATGGTCTTGTTTTGAAATCATGTATCATTGCTTTTATTGCTTTTCTCTCTTTAAAATAATAATAATAATAATAACAATAAAGAATCCCTGCTCCCGAAGCCAGGCTGCTGTGACCTGTGTGCTGTTTCCCGCCCGACCCAGGTGGCCCACGCGGAGCCAGGAGAACGCAATGCTGAGCCCGGCTCGGCTCCAACGGGCTCCAGCACGCCCTCGGAGGGACTGACGGGCTGGCGGCTCCTCCTGAGCAGAGGGGCCAGGAGTATTGGAACGAGGAAGAGCAAGCTGGGCCTGCTACCCTGCTGGCGCTGTGGTGGCAGCCCCGACGAGCAGGTCCAGTGCCGGGCTGGGTCAGGAGCGCCTCTCTGGGGTCCTGAGTCCCTCCCCCCGCCGTGGGAAGGCCGGCAGGGGAGGGCACACCTCTCGGGGTGTCGGAGCGTTGCTTGGGCAGCTGGCACCTGACGGGTGGCATGGAGGCGCAGCGCCCTCCCTGTTAGGATCACTGCTGCTGCTCCTCTCTGGCCTCGCCTCTCTCCCCCTGGTGCACAGCTGCCTGCCCGGGGGGCACCCCTCCCCCTTCCTCCCTCTCGCTCCCTTCCCTCCCACCACACACTGTGCCGGGGCACATGGCGTGGGCTGGTGCTCATGTTACTGCTCCTGGAGGCGTGGAGGGATGACGGGCTCTCCTCTCAGAGTGTCCCCAGCCTAGCAGGCAGGTGCCTGCCGTCAGACATTCCTGAGGTGACAGCAGCACACATGTCCCTCCCACGTGACCGTAGCCCCTTGGTGCCCTGGGGCCTCGCATGAACGGCATCATACGGTGCTTGCCTCTCTGTGACTGGCTTCTCTCACTTAGCACAACGTCATTAAGGTAATACACATTGTGAAATGTGTCAGAGTTTCCTTCTTTAAAAGCAAATAAATTCCATTGCATACCTGTGCTGCATCTTATTTATCCATTCTTCTGTTGGTGTAAAGTTGATTTTAAGAATATACCTCAGTTAATACTATAAGCTGCACATGTAACCGATGATAGCATCGTTAATGAGTAGATGAGTGGTGGGTTTTTCTTTTTCTTTTTCGTCTTTTTGAGACAAGCTTTCACTATGCAGTTCAGGCTGGCCTAGAACTTGCGGTGATCCTCCTGCCTCAGCCTCCCGAGTGCTGGGATTACAGGTGTGTGCCCCCACACCTGGTGTGAGGAGAGTGTTTGGCTTGCCTGGTACGGAGTCTTCAGGGTGCAGAATGTGTTTATGTCAAGAGTACATCTCGGTCAGGCTCGCCCTGCTTGGGCACACAGTAGCCATCCGGTGCCAGGATTGCAGAGCACCTCAGCCCCGCACGGCCTCGCAGAGGTCACCCCCACACCTGGCGGGGGCTCGTACCGGTCCCGCTGGTACAGCTGTCCTGTGCGACTCCCGACACATGGCTGGGGCAGGCAGGACGGGTCTGCATCCCGCCTCCACCTCCTTCTCTGCAGCTGGGAGGAGACACCCGCCTTGTCCCGGTGCCCATGCGTCTGAGGTTCAGAGCCTCCTGGTAGCGTTCGGAAGGTTGAGGTGCAGGGGTGCTGTTATTTCGCTGGCCGGCATAGAAAGTCTGGATTTCGGTGGCAATGTTGGCACAAGTCACCTTGTCCAGGGATCGATAGCCACAAGGGTTTGGGGTGGGTCCCTCGCTGGCTTGGTGGTACAGCTTGCTCCTTGGAGCCCTCCCACTGACCCTTTCAACAGCTGCCACACCTCCCACCTCCCTGACAGAGCCTGAGCGAATCTGTCCTGTGCAAGCCAAGCGCAGACACTGCAGCGGTGTAACGGCCGTGGGCGTTAAGGTGTGCATTTGCACACCTGGGCGCAGGTTCATGGAAGTACGAGGAGAGAAAGGCTCGTTGCATAACCTGCCTGCTGGGTGTGGTGAGCCTGGATGTGTTTGTGAGGCATACACCGCTTTGCTGAGGCAGCTGTGCCACTAAATTAATAATACACATAATGATAAATAAATTTATTCCTGTCTGACTTTCTTGAAGCAGCCTCTCCAGTTACACAAAGTACAGAATATCAGGTTATAATTGAGTTTTATAGGAATTTGGGAAGGAAGAGGAGCTTAGGAAGGAGCTACAACTCCTGCCAACTTGGAAAATTGATGAAATAGATGGAAAGAAAATTGATTATGGTTTTAAAAGGACATTAATTTTATAGGAGACGTTTAAAGTACAATTTCCTCTATAGCTTATAAAGCAGTTTAGGAAATCGAGCCATAAATGTTTTAGGAATGCATTTTTTTTCCTTAGGAAAAAACTGTAATCTGTGCCTCTGTCCCCTGCCAGTCCCTTACCTGAGCAGTCGTGGTGTCTGATCTAAACGTGACCTGCAACTGGCAGGCTTGAGTGTGCATGAACGTTGTGCCGGCGTCTCCTGAGGGAGCCCCACTGCTGGAACACCCGTGCCCAGCAAGGCAGCGGGACGCCGTCTCAGACACAGGGGTGGACATCGTGTGAGACTCGGGCCCCATGTAAAGATCGCACAGCTGCATTTGAAGGTGAGGTTTAGGGTTTTTTCCTAAACTGACAAACTCCGTGAAAGACAGGATGGACAGAAGGAAGAGAGGCGGAGCCCCACGCCTGACCCCACGGACTGTGCCCCAAGACACAGAAACACACACATGACCCTGTGCACACTCACACAGCCTCACACACGTTTACATGCATGCAGGGACACACATGAGCACACGTGCGCGAGCTGCAGAGCATCATACTCAGCCCTGTCCACGTCAGATCAATGACCGTAGCCTCGAGCTGAGCAAAACCACTTCACACAAATCCTGTTCCACATTAAAGTGTTGAATATGCCGTGTTATTGATCAAATATTATACTGAAAATGAGAAACCCAGTGTGGCGGCACAGGTGCACCTCGTATGGCAAAATTGAGAGTACGCAATGGGTCCTTTGTATGTCCAGGGCCACCCGAGCCCGGAGTCACACACACGGCTCGGGCACGGGGACTGTGCGGGCTGCCTCTATGCCACAGCGTGCCCTGGGCAGCTGCACCCCGGGCCAGGACAGCGGCTCTGTGGGACTCACAGGCGCTCAGGCTTCCGAGGCTGGTTGCAAAGACAAAGACAAAGATGGCTCCACAGGTACTGGGCAAAGGTGTGGAGAGGCCAGGAGGCTTCCTGGGACGCAGGGCACAGTGGTCACTGCTGACCCCTGCGTGGTGGACGCCTGCTAGGGCGAGTCTGCCCACTTTCCAGCCCGGAGGGGTTACTGGGAGTGCATGCGGTGATGGGCAAGACCTCCAGGTCCTCCCGCGGCCCAACAGCTGGTCTCGCCTCTACTTCCCCTAGGGGTAAAACAGCACAAAGCCCTGTGGCCGCCACACTACTGGACTCCCCCTCCAGAGCCGGGAGCCAGACAGCTCCTCTCCCTCTAAATCACAGCACCGCGTGTTCTCTCACAGCATCAGAAAGCAGACCAAGACGGCGTTCCTAAAAATAAACGCTGAATCTTCAAGTGACGGGTTTAGAGATGAAGGTCTGCATTGCCCTCTGTTCTCGAAAGTAAGACCCAGCCAAAAAATAAAAAGCGGCCTGGAAATTTAGAGGTCAAGAATCCCAGCTCCGAGCCTTGCCTCACCTGTCCCACGGAGCAGAAGAACAGGATGGCATGCGAGGCGGACTGGCCGACGGGCCCGGTGTGTTTGATCTCTGGCTTTTAAGACTGATTACTTTCCAGCTAGGTCTTATTTTCAGGGAAAGAGGGTGGTCCTGCACCATGAAGGGTGTGGACGAAGTGGCTGTCAGAAGAAACTTTGCAGCTTGCAATCCTGGTGTTAGAAAAAAACAGGCTGAGAACTAATAACAAACCCAAAGGCAGCGGAAGTAAGAAACCAGTAAAAAATATAGATATTAATAAAAGCCTAAACAAGAACAATGAAAGTATTTTGAAAATCAGAAATAGTTTAAATAAATCTCTAGCCATTCTGAACAAGAATAAAACAAAAATAGCAGCAAGATACAAACAAATAAGTATTCACGATAAATAACGCACTAGAAATGAAAAAAGTGTTCTTCACCACCTCATAAAATACTTAGGATTGACTATAATTCTGCCAATATTTTCAAGACTTTGAATGAAAGTAGTGCTACCTAAAGAAAACGTAAATTAGTGTAGACTCTCCATACCCAATTCAATCCAGACCTGCGTCGGTTACATGAACATGTGTGAAGGTGAGGAATCGTCACGAGACACCAGGACAGACCGCAGAGGTTTTACTTGAATGGGGAACGTGAAGGTGTGCGTTTACTCACTCATGTTTTAACACTCAGTCCAGACCTTTCCGGCAGACACGGGCTGAGATCGGTTTCCATGTCATCTTTCTTGCGCGACGCACCGGTAATTCACCATGGACACTTCCGTTTCTGACGCTGTGACACGGGAGGATGCCAGAGTGCACCCTGAGCGCGGGACCCCTCCAGTCCAGGGCTTCGGCATCGCAGTGCATGGGGGGCCTCCCGGGGCTCTGAGGCACACGTGGCACCACCCCCGGCTTCCAGCCACGCTGCGCTGTGTCCTGGCCATGCTGTGGGCAGCAAGAGCAGGAGTTGGTGACTCCCGTGCCGCCCACCCGCCCGCCCGCCGTGCAGTCGCACTTCAGCCTAAGGCCACCTCGGCCCCTCTGAAGCATTTGACCTGGTCGCCACGAAACCATCTCCTCCTTGAACTTACTTGGTGGGTTTATGTAACATGAAATTAAATGCAACAGGCGTACCTGTCGGAAACAGATTTGGACGAACCTGAAAGAACATGAAACGATTGTGTCAGTGAAGGAACAGGCCATGTGTTTGGAAGAACGTCTCAATATTACAAAGATTCCAATTCTTTCACCGTAATGTAAATCATTTCAATTACAACCAAAATCCGAGTAAGATATTTTTTAAGTTGGAATTGACAACTGATACTCAAGTTTGCATACAAAAGAAAGTGCAGAAGAGAATAGCTCCTCTGAAATACCTCGAGAAGGCAAGTCTCAGGGAGGCAGAAGACACTTCGCAAGCAAGTAAGTGTTATCCAGAGCGCACGGATGGCTGCAGGAAATACTGGAGAGCAACGCGAACAGTGCAGCGGATTAATGGACCCGATGAAACAATCGCGGAAAACGAGAGGCAGCTGGCTGGCGCACGTGTCGGCCCAGCCTCGGAGCTGCACGTCTCAGTGGGGTCCACCTGGGGGGTCCTGGGCCGCTGGACGGCAGAGAGCAGGAGGAATCGATGAACAAACGTGTTCCGCTTCCACCGAAGGAAAAGCTGTGTGTGGACGGAGCGATGCCGAGAGGAGAGGCTGCGTGAATGCGATGCGGAGAAGGCCTTGGCCCCCGCCGGGCAGCACCTGTGTCCCCCTGCCCACGCCGGGCTGTTAGCCCCAGTCCTACGAGCAAGTGGGCAAGGCAGGCACAGCGCTGCTTTCCCCAGGACAGTTGAGGGCCGCCTGAACTCGGGCCTGAGGAAGCAGGGTCTCGCTACGCAGTGCAGGCTGGACTTGAGCTCGCTGTGTATCCCAGGCCGGCCTTGAACTTGCAGTGATCCTCCTGCCTCAGCCTCCTTAGTCCTGGGGTTACAGGTGTGTGCCCCCATGCCCGGCCACGAGGCTCTATGGACAGCTTTTTAACAGAGGTGCCCTAGCCAAAATTCAGTGCCTTCTGGAAGACTATTTTACTCCCGTCCTTCCTTGTTCAGTTTAGAATATAGATGTTTCTTCCTGAAACTCTTCCAAAAGCGATTCAGCTATCAGATTTAGCACTCTGGTTCCATAGAAAGAGAACAATGCTATATTAAGTTACGGCTGCCAAGTAGGTGGCCAACTGTATATGTGACATTCTTCATTTTCCAACAAACTCAGTATGCCTGAGGCACATTTCCCAAACGTCTCAGCCAGCAGCCAAAGCATGAAATGATCGTCCGCACAGTTTACATCTCCAGAATCGCAGTTTGCATCCCAGGGCAGCAAGAAGCGCCACGTCCCTCTTCGCCCCCCTCACCCCCCCACCCTGAGCTGTGGGACGGTCCCCGAGCACCAGCCCTGCCTGGGGACTGGTTTGCTGCCTACCCTGGGGAAATCCTATGAGTCACCCACCTTGGGACTTATCAAGGATCAAGAAAACGGGTTGGAAACAAACAAAAGACTGTGTCCAACATAAACAGACACTTGAGCAACTCGTTTTAGTTCCCTGACTTTCCCTACTTCTAATTTTAGAATGGAATGGAATTATTTATGAAAGCAAGTTTATGAATTTCCTGGCCACTTTGAAACCTTTTAAATAGTTAGCAGTTTCTCTCCAAAGAGAAAAGGCGACTCCAGGCCCCCGGGGTAATTCAGGCTCTGCATAGACCCAGCTGGCAGCTTTTCATACATCAGGGGTGTCAGGCTCCAATCTGGAAACCCCCGACAGCACTGCCTCCGGGGCACGCACAGCTCTGGAGGAGAAACCCTCTTCCTCCCACCCGGGGCTCTGGCAGGCTGCGGCCGGGAATTTTTGTCTCCGTCCCCTTTGTGTTGAGAGCCCTGTGCAGACAGCCAGGAGCCGCGCGGGAGGAAACACACGCACGAGGCAGGGAGGCGAGTGCTCCGGCTCACACCTCTGCAGGCTCTGGTCCTGGACCAGGCAAACCTGGACTCCGGCAACGTACCAAGCCAGCCTTTATTGCTTGTCTTTAACCCACGAAAACCTAAAATGGCATTTTTCTTTGTTGCATGATTTGGTTTTAACTTGTTGATTTCAGTTTGAAATAAAAACATTTAGTCAGAAATGCCTGACAGCAGCCCCTGAGGTCTGGAGTCGGAAACCCGCCTGCTGCCAGCTGGGGGTTAAAATGAGCACAGAGCCGGGCATGGTGGCGCATGCCTTTAATCCCAGCACTCCTGAGGTAGGAGGAGTTGTGAGTTCGAGACTGGCTTGGGCTACAACGTGAGCGCAAGGCTGGCCTGAGCTATATAGTGCGACCCTGTCTCAAAAAACTAGGGCCGGGAGTTTGGCTCAGCAGCTTAAGTGCCTGTCTGGCAAGCGCGAGGTTGTGAGTTCGATCCCCGGTGCTGAAAAAAAAAACAAAAAAAACATAGAACCACACTACAGGGCCTCGGGGCGGGGCGTTTAGAGAAACTACCCAAAGCAGCTTTCAATGTGTGGGAAATCCTTAAATGTAAACACCGCCTGAAGTCTGCCTGTTTTTCTCTGGATGGCTGAGCTCAGCTGCAGGAGTGGAGGCGGAGCTAGGGGGATGCTGGGGAGACGCTCAAGTCCCTGTGAAAAGGGAGCCCTCAATCCCCCAGCTGCACACCCACCCACCGGCTCTCCCTTTTCCCTCCTCTTCCCTTCTGGTTGCTCCCTCCCCCCACCCCAGGGCTCCAGGAGCTGCCAGATCTGTTTACTGGCACTCTCAGTGCCTTAGCCTCATCTACAAGAATGACCCAAGCTGCGGGGGAGGTTCTGGGGGCCTCCACGCCGCCGCCTCTCAGAGACCCTCAAGTCACCAACTGAGGTCACCCGCAGCAGCGCCCTGGTCCTCTGCTTGCGCTCAAAGGCCTGGAGGCCTGGCCCACCCACTGGCACGCCTCTGCATTCCTCAGATCCAGGGGGAAATCTCAAAATAGAATGAGAAATGAGACTCTAAATGAGAAGCATGGCTCCTGCAGGGGCGCCGGCTTTGGGTAGGGAAGGTCTTGCACCCCTGCCCGCCAGCCCCCTGTATGGCTTTGCAGCGCCAGTCCGGCCGATGGCTGCTAAGCAGGCTGTTTGGGTGGGGGCTGGTGTCCAGCTGCCTGAGGCCAGGGACAGCAGCCTCTGGCCTTCTGCAGGGCCCGTGGGTCACAGTGCGACGGGTGAAGCTGTACTCCAGCAGCCCCGATGGGGAGGTGAGTGCGAGGAGGAAAGGGAGTTTGGTAGAAGGGCTGAGTGTTTGCCTTCTGGTCTTTGGTCTGGAGTGCTTTGCTGTGAACTGAGGCTTTGGATGGATGGAGTGGGCTGTGTGACAGAGGAAAGCCGCCCGGCCTGCTGCAGGTGACTTCCCAAGTCACTACCCACAGCCCCAAGGAGCCCAGCAGGGCTGGGTGCAGGAAAGGCAAAGCACCGCTGTGTGAGGGTGGAGCGGTGGGACCCTCTCTGTCCCGGGGAGCCCAGTTCCTGCAGCCCCATCAGCGTGCTGGGCTGGGGCTCCCTGCACCTCTGCCCCCGGGGGGTGGGGATCCTGTGTCCGGGGTTCCAGGCCCAGGCTCCATCTACGGGTGTCCTTTCTAGGGAGCCCCTCCCCTGTCATCAGGCAAAGGTGCATGTCAGGGTCAAGAGGTGGAAAAGCCCGGGGATCGCCGAGCCTCTGCAGACGCCTGGCGTTTCATACCACCCATGACACTGTCTCTTTAAAGTAAAACGTGCAGCCAGTCACAGTGGTCCTCATCTGTAGTCTCAGCTACCTGGGAGGCTGAGGCCAGCTTGGGCAATGCCGTGAGACCCTGCCTTAAAAAAATAAAATAAAGAAGTAAATAAATAAATTGTCGACCATGACAATGACCATGGCAGAGGCTGCTGACCACTTCCGTGTGGAGGCCCTGGTACCAGCCCTCGTGCTCACTTTTGCTGGCTACTCTGGATTTTCTTTGGCCCTGTTTCCTTGATAATTTGACCTTTGTTCTTCCTTCTTCAAAGATGCACCTTGGAGATGTCTGCTTTCTTTCTCAACATATCCCCAGAGACTGAAACAGCTTTGCTGCTCCACAGACATGTACTGAATGGACAAATAAAACCCTGAAGTGTATCATGTGCTTACCATGGAAAAGAAGCTGTCCAGAGACTTCATTAGGAAAAGGAGCTGTCTCCAGAGATGCTAGCAGGAATGAGGGATTATTTTGTGCAGGTGATTTCATGTAAAAATATGTCTATTTTGTGAGCCAGACTCCTGACTCTTAGCAGATAACGGGACCAACTTTGAGGCAGCACCTCAGGGTCACCCTCAGAAGTATCCTGTGCTTGGTTTTTTCTCTGCTGTCACCACCTTGAAATATTTGATAACTTTGGAAGAAGAGGCCTCCTGTTTCCGCTGAGCACCTGGCCGCATGTGTCAGACATGGATAGATGGAAGGATGGATGGATGGACAGATGGATGATGGATGGACAGATGGATGATGGATGGACAGATGGATGAATGGAGACCCAGCGTCTCGTCCCTGGACCCAGCCCTTGCCTGTGTGAGGTCTCTCTGGAGGCCCAGCCGCGGGCTGTGGGGCGTGGGCTGGGTGGCTTCGAGGGAGGGCCACGTCCTGGCTAATTGACAGCAGTAACTCATGCCTAAGGCCAGTTGCTGCACAGGGTCTGCTTTCACCAAGTGACCCCCAAATACCCACGTTACTGTTCCTACTGCCCTGGAGGCAGGCGGTCAGGTTCTGAGCCCCACGAGCAGAGTGCAGACCTTGCAGCCATGTTCTAACGCAGTTGCCGTGGGTTCCTGTGGCCCTGGGCAGAGCCAGGCCCGGTGATGCCCTGCTGAGCTGTGACCTGTGTGTAGTGTTTCTAAAGCTCCAGGCTACTCAAGAACTCTTTGGAGAGCGTTATAAATGCAGTGTCCCAGGCCTAACTCCCAGAAACACTGATGTGGACCTGGGGCGAGACTCGGCAGTCTTCGTAATAAGCTGCTCGGGTCCTCCAGGGTCATGCCATGAGGAACGCTGAGCTACAGGTGATCTCTCTGACATCTTACCATGAAAATGTCAAACATGCACAAAAGTTGAATCGTATAGGGACCACCAATATCCTGACCACCCAGATTCCGCAATTAACATTTTGTTGTATCTACTTCAGCACATGTCAATCATCTTTGCATCTATCCATCCATCTCTGGCTGCATCCATCCATCCATCCATCCATTCACGCACCCGTCTGTCCATTTATCCATCTGTCCGTCCATCCATCCATCCATTCATTCACCTACCCATCTGTCCATTCATCCATCTGTCCATCCATCATCCATCTGTCCATCCATCAATCTGTCCATCCATCATCCATCTGTCCATCCATCCATCCATCTGCCCATCCTTCCATCTATCCATCTATCCATCTATCCATCCATCCATTCATCCATTCACCCACCCATCTGTCCATTTATCCATCTGTCCATTCATCCATCCATCCATCCATCCATCTTGATGTAAAATTCAGTATACTCCCTCCTTAAACATTTCTTCTCAAATCTCTGATTTTCCATGAACAAGAAAAATGTGATCAGGCAGTAGATGTTTGAGAA
>RJWM01040430.1:0-15493 GCA_004363535.1 Dasyprocta punctata
CCCCAGCCCTGCAAATCTTTTGAAATGATGGCTGAGCCAGGTGTGGTGGGGCACATCTGTGATCCCAGCACTCAGAAGGCTGAGGCAGGAGGATCACTGTGGTTTTGAGACCAGCCTGGTTACCTAGTGAGTTCTAGCCCAGCCTAAACTACATAGCAAGATGCTATCTCAAAAAAAAAAAAAAAAAAAAAAAGGATGGGTGGGGAGGGAAGCCAGCAGGTTCTTGGTTTGGCCCTTACAGGAGGGAACCCAGGTCTGCCTGATCTCTTTGCTTCCTGTGCAGCTCACCAGGCTCCTACTCGGTCTTCCTCCCACCCCCCTCCCTACAACCCTGCCAGGGAGACCCCTTACTCGTTCTGCAGGGAGTTTCTGAAGTGAGCAGGAGGTCTCCCATAGCTGTGTTGGTTTCTTGAGACCGGAATTTACCATACAGTCCAGGCTAGACCAGAACTCAAGATCTGTTTGTCTCAGCCTTCTGAGTGCTAGGATCGCAGGTGCTGTCATCATACCTAGCTTCAAAGGGATATCTTGTGTTCCTTCTCTGGAACCTAGACGACAAGGCTAAAATTTTAGAACTGGCTCATACTGGAAAAGAGTTTTAATCCAACTAAATTTAGTTTAAGGTTTGATCCCTTCTCCCTACTCCAAGAACTTCATTTTTATTTTACTCTTTAATTTATATATACTTGGGTTTCTCATATGAGAGAAACCATATGATATTTAGATTTTAGTGTCTGAGCTGGGCAGTGGTGGTACATGTCTGTGATCCCTGCACTCTTGGAGGCTGAGGCAGTAGGATTGAAAATTCAAGCCCAGCCTGGGAAATTTAGCCATTTTGCAAGACTCTGTCTCAAAATAAAAATAGAAAAGAAGGCTAAGGGCATAGCTCAGTGTGATAGCCCTGGGTTCATTCCCCAGTACTGAAAAAAAAAAATTGTTGCTGTTGTTTTGTTTCTGTTTTGTTTTGTGTTTTTGAGACAGGGTCCCACTATGTAATCCAGGCTGGCCTGGAATTTGCAGTGATCCTCCTGTGTCAGTCCCCCGAGTGCTGGGATCGCAGGCATGTGCCACGGTCCCCAACCAAAAAAAGATTTTTTTGATGTCTCAGATTTATTGCACTTAACATTATGATTTTCAGATCTGTCTACTTTCCTACAAATTATTCAGATTCATCCTTTTTAATTTTTATTTTATTTTATTTTTTTTGCAGCACCAGGGATTGAACTCACAACCTCGCGCCTGCCAGCCTCATCCTTTTTTTATAGTTGAATACAATTCCATCATACATATCTGTATCTCTATTTCTATCTATAGATGTATATAGATCACACTTTTTTTTACTCATTTGTCTGTTGATGGACTTAGCTACTGTGAATTGTGTAGCTGTGTTACAACAGTGCGATTCCTTTCCGTCTCTCGGCCCTCCTCTACCAAGCGTGCATCCAGGGAGGTAGGTAGGGGACACCAGTCTAGCCCGCCAAATCAGCCCAATCAACCCTGGCCATCAATAGGGTGACAGACGTGGCCGCAGCTCACTCTCAATCCGTCTGCCCATCTTTTGCCAACATACCCAGGAGGTGTATAGCTGGGTCAAAGGCAGTTTCAATGTTTAGCTTTCTGAGGACTCTCCTGCGCTTCCCGGCTGTCCTAAACAGACCTCCCTTTCCCCGGCTGCCCCTGTACGCTCCCAGTTACTCCCTCTGCTCTGCAGAAGCTTTGGAGTTTGCCGCGAGTCCACCTGTTGAGTCCTGGTGCTATTTCCTGTGCCGCTCGATTTCTGCCCGAAGTCCCCGCCAGCGCCTGAGGCCCGCTTGTTGCCCGGGTATTACCTTGGAGCAGGGTTTCTGTCGGCGTCTAGACCTTTGATCCATGCGGAGTTGGTCTCGGCACGGGATGAGGGGTATAGGTCCCGTGCTGGTCGCCTGCCTGGGCATAGCCAGTTTTCCCAGCACCACTGTTAATGAGGCCACCTTTTCTCCAGCATGTTTGTGGCTCGTTCTGCACCCTCAGTTCTGTGTCCTTGGCCCACGCGTCTGTTTTTGTGCCGGTCGCAGGCTGCGTTTGTTACCGCAGCTTCGGCTCCGCAGCATCACTAGAAGTCAGAATTCTGATTCCTCCCACTCTGCTTTGTTTGCTCAGGATGGCTTTGGCGATTCTGGCTCTTTTGGTTCCATATAGATGTTAAGACTGTTTTTTCTAGAGCTGTGAATAATGTTGCTATTTTATTTTATTTTATTTTATTTTTTTAGTACCAGAGATCAAATTCACAACCTCCCACCTGCCAGGCAGGTGCTTAAGCCACTGAGCTAAATCCACAGTCCAATGTTGATACTTTAATAAGAGTTTCATTAAATTTACTGTTTTTGGTAACACGACCATTTTTTTTCTTTCTTTCATTCATTCATTCATTCTTTCTTTCTTTCTTTCTTTTTTCATTCATTCTTTCTTTCTCTATTTATTTATTCCTTTATCAATTCTAACAGTCTTCTGCTGGAGTGTTTTTTAGGTTTCTATGTAAAGAATCATATCAACTGCAACTAGAGCTCATTTAACATCTTCCTTCCTACTTATATACCTTTATGTTTTTCTCTTACCTAATTGCTCTGGCTAATGTTTCCTTTTTGTTTGTTTTTTCTTTTCTTTTCTTTGGTTTTTTTTTTTGTTGTTGTTGTTTTTGTTTTTTTTTTGAGACAGGATCTCATTTTGTACTGCAGGCTGGCCTGCCTCAAACTCACAACAATCATCCTGCCTCTGCCTCCAGCGTGCTGGGATGATAGGTGGTGCCACCACACCCAGCAGAGTGGACAGTCTTGTCTCATTCCTGATTTTAGCATTTATCTACTTTTGGCCAGCAGTACACAACTGTAATTGCAGCACTTAGGAGGCTGAGGCAGGAGGATCTATGAGCTCCAGGCCAGCCTGGACTACAGGGCGAGACCCTGCTCGGGGTGAGAGAAGGAATATCTATTTATATATTTTTGCCTTTTTGAGACAAGGTTTTGCTGTGTAGTTCAGGCTGGCCTTGAACTCACTTTGTAGCCCAGGCTGGCTTGAAAGGGAACTCACAGCGATCCTCCTTCCTTGGCCTCCTGAGTGCTGGGATTACAGGCATGCACCACCATGACCAACACATTCCTGATTTTACAGGGAAGATGTTCAATTTTTATTCTGGTGAGTATGATGTTGGTTGTGGGTTTGTCACATACGCTTTTATAATTTTGAGGGTTTCCTCAGGGTTTATAATTTAGGGCTCGTGGATTTTGTCAAAGGGTTTTTCTACATCTACTGAGATGATCATGTGATTTTTAACCTTGATTCTATTTACATGGTGTATAACATTTGTTTTTTGGGGTTTTTTTGGAGGGAGGAGGTGACTTTTTGAGAAAGAATCTCACTATGTAGTCCAGGCTGGCCTCTAATTTGAGGCAATTTTTCTGTGTCAGCCTACTGAGTGCTAGGTTTATAAATGTGCACCACCACACCCAGCCTCTTTGTTTGTTTGAGTTTTTGTTTTTTTACTTTTATTGATTTGCATACATTGGTCCAACCTAGATCCCTGGGATGAAGCCTACTTCCTCATGACCTGATCTTTTTAACAATTTGTTGCTGTATTAGTTTGTCCTGTGTCCCCCCAAGGCCTCATGTAATTTGGACGGGGCTGAGGCTGGCGTTTGTTATTGTTGTCTAGCACTGGGATTGGTGATGTGAGTGTTGCACCCGCCCAGGGCTCCAGCCGACATACAGTGTAAGGGTGGGAGGAATGTGTGTCTTACCTTTTTGCTCTCTTGCAGGTTTGCCTTGCTGTTTGGTGGCCATCAGTGGCCATGATGAATGGCCGCCCCGCCATTCCACACTGCCTTGGAGCCAACTCAGTATGGACCGGAAACCCCCAAGAACTGTAAGAAATAAACATTTCCTTCCCTAATTTTGGGCGTCAGGTATTTTGTCTTAGCAATGAGTGAAAAGTAACTAAGACAGTTGCATTCTGCCCATATCTTGTTGAGGATTTTTGCGTCTGTTTTCATCAAGGATATTGGTACATAATTTTTTCTTTTTCTGTTTTGATATCATGGAAAAGTCCGGGAGTGTTGCTTCCCTTTCCATTTCATGGAAAAGTCTGAAGGATATTGGTTTTAGTTCCTCTTTATAATTCTGGTAAAATTTAGCAGTAAATTCATCTAGTCTTAGATGGTAGTTTTTATTGCTACCTCAATTTCAGTGTTATGGGTCTGTTTGGGGTTTTTAAATATATTTTGGGTTCAGTTTTGGTAAGGTATATATTCCTAGGAATTTATCCATTTCTTCCAAGTTCTCCAATTTACTGGAATATAAACTTTCCAAATAGTTTCTTCAGATTCTCTAGATTTCAGTGGTTATCTGTTGTAATTTTGCCTTTGTCATTTCTAATTGTATTGCTGTAAGTCTTGTTTTTTTCTTGAATTTGGGTAAAGCTTTATCTATCTTTGTGTTTTAATTCATCAATCTTTTTAAAATTAATTAATTAATTAACTTGAGACAGGGTCTCGCTCTGTAGCCCAGACTGACCTCAAATTTGTGTCAGTCCTCCTGCCTCAGCCTCCTGAGTGTTGAGATTATAGGCATATTTTTGTTTTTTTAAGGCAGGGTCTCTCTGTGTAGACCAGACTGACCTTGAATTCAGCAATACTACCTGCAGTGCAGGAATGTGCATTTGTGTGCACCACGCCCAACTATTTACCTACAGTATCTTATTTATGTTTTTCAGATAACCAGCTCTTAGACTCATTGATCTTTCATACTATCTAAGTCTTCACTTTTTTGGTTTCTGCTCTGATCTTTATGATTTCTTTCCACCTACTTGATGTGGTTTGGGAAAACCCTATTGCCAGTTGGGCGTGGTGGCGCATGCCTGTAATCCCAGCACTTGGGAGACTAAGGCAGGAGGATCACTGCAAGTTCAAGACCAGCCTGGGCTACAAAGTGAGACCAAAGTCAGCTTGAACTGCATAGTGAGACCCTGTCTCAAAAAGACAAGCAAACAAACAAACAAACAAAAAAAAAAAAAAAAGAAAGAAAGAAAGAAAGAAAAGAAAAGAAAAGAAAAGGAAGAAAAAGAAAAAGAAAACCCTATTGCCTTGTTTTACCATCCCTGGGTCAACCTTGGTCCCCCAAAAGCTTTAGGGTAGGAACTAAACTGATTCATTGTTTTAGAGGTTTTCTTGGTTTGGGGGATCCCTAGTACTCTCTGCCAAAGCAAGTCCCGACCTGGAAGGAGCGTGGCTTAGTGAGCAGCATGTGCTGGGTGTGATTTCTTTCCAACAGGAGGTGCAAAAGAGGTATTTCACATGGGGACCCAGGAAATGGAGATGACAGCGTCCAGGGTTTAGCCAGGTCTTTTTTTTTTGTACTGGGGATTGAACTCACAACCTTGTGCCTGCCAGGCAGGCGCTTATCCCACTGAGCTAAATCCCTGGCCCTATAGCTAGGTCATTGGTATTAGTAAGTTTGCTGCCATAATAAAATTCATATACTGAGCCCAGCATGGTAGCACGCACCTGCAACCCTAGCACTCAGGAGGCTGAGGCGGGCGGACTGCTGTGAGTTCAAGGCCAACCTGGGTTACTCAGTGAGACCCTGTCTCAAAAACAAAAACAAAAACACAACAAAATTCCAAGGGTAGGGGAATCCCTAGTCTGGTGGCTCAAGTGGCGGACTTCTTTAATAAGGTCTGGAGCTTCAGGGTGGAGGTGCTGGTTGACCTGCTCCTGCACTGCTGCCTTCTTGGTGTCCCTGCACGGCCTGACCCGCCACAGACTCAGCTCCCACAGCTGCCCCCTGCAGAGCCTGCCCCGTGGAGGTACACAGCCGGGGGGCAGGCGCTTGTGGACGGCTCCAAGCTCAGGGCTTCTCTGAAAAGGTTAGCCCGAGTGCGCTCCAAGCACTGCGCTCTGCCCACAGGTTTCCTCTGAATCAGCTCGCTCACACAGATGTCAAGCTGTTTTTACTTTTCAAACTCTGCTTCAGTCCAAGTAAGCAAGTTAACGCTGAAACAAGGAAGAGATTGTTGCTCGTGCACGTGGGTTTTGTCCTGCAGAGGCCGGCATGGTGGTTTTATTGCCTAAAGCCTGCTACAAAATGAAGTGGAGAATTCTTTGGCTCAAATTTGGATGGCTCTTGCTGAAAAAACCAGGACATTTTCAAATGTGTTTTGCTGTCATTGTCTGTTGTTGCTGTACTTGGCCCTAGTTTTATTTTTATTTTATTATTTCCCCAAGACTCTTCTCCTTTCAGTGTAGGCCACACAAGACATTCCTAAAGCAGTTTTTCATTGCATTCAAGCTTACAGATGTCAGTTCTTTAAATACAGGTACGGTGGTTCACGCTTGTAATCACCATTACTCAGGAGGCTGAAGCAGGAGGATTTCAAGGCCAGTTTTATGTTGTTGTTTGTTTGTTTTGAGACAGGGTCGCACTATGTAGTTCAGGCTGGCCTCAAACTCAGTGATCCTCCTGTCTTAGTGCTCCAGGTGCTGGGGTTACAGGTGTGTACCATCATACCAGGCAACAGATATGTTTTTGCCTTGCCTTCCTTATATCTAGTAATCTTTTAAGATGACGTGAGACTGTTGGAAAGCCCTATTTAAAAGTAGGTCTAGCTGGGGTGGTGGCACATGTCTATAACCCCAGCACTCAGCAGGTTGAGGCAGAAGAACTGCCTCAAATTCAAGGCCAGCCTGGGCTGCATAATGAGACCATCTCAAAAAATAAAAAAAAGAGAGACAGAAGAGGAAGAGATCCAGACACAGACACAAGAGAAACCATGGGAAGACACAGTGAGAAGAGACATAGCAAGAAGGAGCCACACACGAACCAGCAAGGGGGTCTCAAACGGAGCCAACCCTGCCATGCTTGGATTCTGACTTGTGGCCTCCAGGATGGAGGTGGCCACAGCTCTGTCCCTAAGCTGCAGGGCTGTGTTCCTTTGCTCAAGGCTTTGGCTCACACACGGACCAGAAGTGTTTCTGGGGCCTTGTGGGGAGATCCAGTGCCCCTTCTCTGCAGGAAGCTGGCCTCACCCAGCCCACATCGGCCAGACTCCGCTTGGATGCGCTTTTTCTGCACTAGGTGAGAGTGCCCCAGCACCTTCCTCTTGCCCAGTCCCCTGGAGAGAGTCAGAAATCACTTCTGAGATCTGGAGACAGTGACATCTGTAGCCGTCGTAGAACTGCTTGGCTTCTTTCGTGAAATGAACCTACAAGCACATTCTTATTCATTTGTGTTTGGTTTGTTTGTTTGCTTGTTTGTTTATTTCCCTGCCAGGGATGGACTTGTTTGTTTATTTCCCTGCCAGGACCTTCCAAGTGCTAGGCAAGGGGTCTGCTGCTGAGCTCAGCCCACAGCTCTTATTTTCTTCTATTACAAATACATTACATGCTCACTAGAAAATTTCAGAAATCTGCAACCACTGTGATTTTGCCATATTTCCTCTTGCCATTTGGTTGGTTTGGTTTTTTGAGACAGGGCCTCACCATGTAGCTTAGGCTGGACTTGAACTCACTATGTAGACCAGGCTGGCTTTGATCTTGCAGTGATTCTCTAGCCCCAGCCTCCATCTCAGTTACTTTTCTCTCTTTGCTAAGACAAAATACCCAACACCCAAAATTAAGGAAGAAAAGGTTTAATCAGCTCACAGTTTATGGAGGTTTCAGCCATAATCAGCTGGCTCCAAGGCAGGGTGCCATGGCACAGGGGCAGCAGTTCAAGGTGGCAGAAGACAGCAAAAGCAGCCAGAGTAAAAGGGGGAGAGAGCATACCTCTTTTCCTCCCTTATACTGTAAGCAGGCTACCACCTCCTAGGGCCGGTGTAGTACTCATACCATATCTCTGCCCTCCTCTTTTTTTTTTTTTTTTTTTTTTTTTTTTTTGAGGCAGGGTTTCACTTTATGGTTCAGGCTGGCCTTGAACTTGTGATGATCCTCTTGCCTCAGCCTCCTGAGTGCTGGGATTATCCATGTCCTCCTCTTGTACAGGATGAGGATGTTTACAAAGTGAGGACTCAGCTCCTTGCTGAGTCACTTGGTTAATCTTCCAAACTTCTCAAATTGACACAATGTATCAAACTGTAACAGCCTCCTAAGGCTGTTCTTTCTTAATTTCTTTTGTTTTCTTTTCTTTTCTTTCTTTCTTTCAAAAGAGTCTCACTACATAGCCCTGGTTAGCCTTGACCATGCAATAATCATCCCGCCTCAGTCCTCTGAGTGCTGCAATTATAGGAAGGCACCACCACACTCAGTTTAAAGATGTCTTTTTGTTTTGTTTTTTTTTTTGTCGTTGTTTTGTTTTTTATTTTGTTTTTGTGACAGGGTCCTGATATGTAGTTCATGCTATACTGAACTCAGTAAGTAGCCAAGGATGGCTTCAAACTTGCAGTGATCTTCTGCCTCAGCCTCTCTGGTACTGGGATTATAGGTATGCACCACTGTGCCCACTTTATTTTCAATTTGTGTGTGTGTGTGTGTGTGTGTGTGTGTGTATACTAGGGATTGAACTCACAACCTTGCACCTGCCAGGCAGGCGCTTAGGCCACTGAGCTAAATCCCTGGCCCTATTTTTTGAGAAGGAGTCTCACTATGCAGTTCAGGCCGGCCTTGAATTCATTTTGTAGTCCAGGTCGGTCTTGAACTGACAACGATCGTCCTGCCTCAGACTCCTAAGTGCTGGGATTAAAGGTATGCGCCACCATGCCCGGCTACCATGCCCACTTTAAATATGTTTTACATGTAATTTTATTTCTCTCTTTTATTCTTCACCTGACATGTTACTGGGTCATTTTATGAACACATTTTCACAAATGCCCCATTATATTAACGTACATATTTATTTAAACACCTTCCCCTTGGCTCATCTGAGCCTAACTGAATGTAATGATGCAAAGTGAGTTGACTTCTTGCCTCTCTCCGGCATCACAGTGACAACTTTCCTCGACTAGTGTCTTGGTTACTTTTCTCTCATTGCTGAGACAAAATACCTGACGCCCAAAATTAGGGAAGGAAAGGTTTATTTATCTTATGATTTTTGGAGGTTTCAGTCCATACTCAGTTGGATCCAAGACAGGGTGGCATGGCTGAGGGGCAGCCATTCATGGCGGCTGCAAACGCGAAGAGCAAACAGGACAAAAGAGAAAAAACACCTCCTTCCCGCCCTTACATTGTATGTTGGCTCCGCCCATGGGTGGGTGCAGCACTCACACCACCAATCCCAGTGCTAGACAATGAACCAATCATAAATGCTAGATTATGCAGTGTCTATGATTGCATGAGGCTTGGGGGGAGGCATCTGAACACAAACCACAACAACCAGCTTGTAGGCTTCTCCTGTGCTCCTTGTCTCCTGGCTCTTGTTTTTCAGCCATCATGTGGGGATGGGGATCTGTGTCTGCCACTGTCTTGTCTCTACTTATGCCATTTTCCTCCTGCGGTACCTTTGTTGCTTTGTCGTAACTGATTTTCCTTCCTTTGCCTTGTAAAGGGAATCCTGAGTTTCTTGCTGTGCTGAGAAAGCTAATGCTAAGTGTTATGGTTTGTGTCTGGCTGAGACTTTTCTATCATTGCTGAGACAAAATACCCGACACCCAAAATGAAGAAAGGAAAGATTTATTTAGCTCACAGTTGTAGAGGTTTCAGTCCATATTCAGCTGGCTCCAAGGCAGGGTGGCACATGGCAGAGGGCAACAGTTCATGGCTATGGAAGACAGCAAAAGCAACAAGAGCAAAAAGGGAGGAGTGCAGAAAAAAGACTCTTTCTGTCCCTGTGATGGTTTATACATTGTGTCAACTTGAGAAGTCTAGAAGCTTAATTAAGTAACTCAGCAGCAGGGCCGGGAGTTTGGCTCAGTGCCTTAAGCGCCTGCCCTGGCAGGCGCGAGGTTGTGAGTTCAATCCCCGGTGCCGCAAAAAAAAAAAAAAAAAAAAAAAAAAAAAAAAAAAAAAAAAAAGTAACTCAGCAGCTCTACATCCTGGGGTGTAGAGAAGGAGCAGTTACCTGTTCATTGTGTCAATTTGAGAAGGTCAGAAGTTTAACTGAGAGACTCAGCAGGGAGCCAGGGTTACTTTGTAATTATCTTCATCCTGTGCAAGAGGAAGACAAGGAGATTTGTGAATGCTACACCCACCCTGGAGAGGGGGGCTGTCCTGTGTACAATATAAGGGAGGAGAAGAGGCTTGCTCTTGCCCCCTTTTACTCTGGCTGCTTTTTGCTTGGCTGTTGCCTTGAAGTGTTGTCCCAGTGCCATGCCACCCTGCCTTGGAGCCAGCTGATTGTGGACTGAAACTTCCAGAAACTATAAGCTAAATAAACCTTTCTTTCCCTTTTGGGTGTCAGGTGTTTTGTCTCAGCAAGGAGGGAAAAGTAACCAAGACAGTCCCTTAGATTGTATGTAGGCCATATCCACGTGGGTGTAGCACTCCCATAATCCCAGCATTGGACTATGAATCATTCACAAATTTTAGAAGCCTGCCCCCATGACCAAATAAGGCTTTGGGAGGGCAGCCAGACACAAAGCATAACACTGAGCATGACACAAGAAACCTAAGAGAAGACAAGCCTGGGCAGAACATTCAGGTTCCTCTTCTAAGGACCTGAGAGGCCGAGTGCAGTGCCATCCAAAAGTACAGCAAATTCCAACCGTCACTTCATGCTTGAGTGTTAGTGTGCAAGGTGATGGAAGGAAAAGAAGAAGAGATAGCAAGTAGGAAACTAAAAGGCAAACCCTGAGCTCAGTAGAAAAGCACTTGTCCAGCTGCCCAAGGCCCTGAGTTCCATCACCAAAAGCAAACAATAAATTTAAACAACTAAAACATAGTTCACAGAAAATTTAAAACAATGTCCAGCACATTATTTAATAATGTCAAGACACTGTCATTATCGTCATCATTTTTTTTTTTTTTGTACCAAGGATCAAACTTAACCTTGTGCCTGCCAGGCAGGCGCTTATACCACTGAGCTAAATCCCTGGCATCGTCATCATTTTTATTGCCTTGTAACTGTTTTTTTTTTGTTTTGTTTTGTTTTTGTTTGTTTTTTTTGTTTTTGAAATAGGGTTTTGCTAGGTCTTTAAGGCAGACCTTGACCTCACTACATAGCTCAAACTCACTACACAGCTGGCCTCAAATTCATGGCAGTCCTCCTGTCTCAGCCACTTGAGTGCTGGGACTACAGATATATGCCAACACACCTGGCTCATTTTTGTAACTTCTGTAGGGGTTTGGGTGATTCCTTTCTTTTTTTTTTTAATATTATTTCATAGTGACTGCTATTCTTAGGTTCTATTAATCAAGACTTCCAGTGATGGTAGGCCTGGTGGTACAAACCTGCAATTTCTTTCTTTCCCTTCCTCTCTCTGTCTCTCTCTCTCTCTCTTTTTTTTTTTTTTTTTTTTTTTTTTTTTTTTTTTTTTTTTTTTTTTTTTTTTTGTCTTTTTGAGAGTTTTGGCTGGCCTTGGGCTCACTTTGGAGCGCAGGCTGCTCTTGAGCTTACAACAATCCTCCTGCCTCAGCCTCCCAAGTGCTGGGATTACAGGAGTGCACCACCACGCCTGTCTTCCAAACCTGTAATTTCATCAGTCTGGAGGGCTGAGAAAGGAGAATTAGAAGTTCAAGTTCAACATGAGCACCTTAGCAATTTAGCAAAAACCTGTTCAAAAAATTGAAATTAAAACAAGGATTGAGGATGGAGCACTGAGTGAAAGACCTGAGTTCAAACCCCAACACTGTTGTTTTATATACATACACATATACATGATTTTTCTTTCCGCTTCTCATGCTAATGAGACAATACAATGTTTACGCATGTGTGTCTTATTTATTTCAGGAATAAGTGTGAGCCGGGCGTGGTGGCGCACGCCTTTAATCCCAGCACTCGGGAGGCTGAGGTAGGCGGAGCATTGTGAGTTCGAGGCCGGCTTGGGCTACAACGCCAGCGCAAGGCCGGCCTGAGCTACATAGTGCGACCCTGCCTCAAAAACCAGGGCCGGGAGTTTGGCTCAGGGCCTTAAGCGCCTGCCCTGGCAGGTGCAAGGTTGTGAGTTCAATCCCTGGTGCTGCAAAAAAAAAAAAAAAAAAAGGAATAAGTGTGATCTCAAATTGCATCTATTTGTGTATAAAAGTCTCCAGTTTATCCTTATTTATGGCTGAGTAGTTCTCCATTGTATAAAAATACCACATCATTTTTTATAAATTCTTCAGTTGATGGGCATTTAGGTTGTTTCCAAGATCTGCTTACTACAAATTCTCCTGCTACTGGGAGATTGGCTCAATGGCTTAAGCACCTGTCTGGCAGGTGTGAGGTTGTGAGTTCAATCCCCAGTGCCGCCAAAAAAAAAAAAAAAGGTGTCTACTTTACTGCTCGAGGCCCGCTTGGGCTACAATGCAAGCGCAAGGCCAGCCTGAGCTACATAGTGCAACCCTGCCTCAAAAAACTAGGGCTGGGAGTTTAGCCTGCCCTGGCAGGTGCGAGGTTGTAAGTTCGATCCCCGGTGCTGCAAAAAAAAAGAAAAACAATTCTGCTGCTATAAACATGGGTGCATGTATCACCATGGTATGCTGTTTTTAATTCTTTTCCAGAGGTATCAGAAGGGGAATAGCTGGGTCAAATGGGACCTCTAGTCCTAGTCTTTTGAGGAAGCTCCACACTGATTTCCATAGTGGTTGCACCAGTGTACATTCCCACCAACATTGGAGAAAGGTTCCTTTTCCCCACAGCCCCTCCAGCATTTGTTATTGGTTGATTTCTTGATAATAGCTACTCTTTCTGGGGTGAGGTGGAATCTCAGTGTTGTTTTAATTGCATCTCTCAAATGATCAGTGATGTTGAACATTTTTTTTTTACATATGTATTTGCTGTTTGTATTTCTTCATCTGAGAAGTGTGTATTCATCTCAGATGCCCACTTTTGAATTGGATGTTTAAATCTGGGAGGACTGAGTTTTTTGAGTTCTTTTTATGTTCTCGATAGCATTTCTTTGTCTGAAGAACAACTGGCAAACATTTTCTCCCATGTTGTGGGTTGTCTCTTCACTCTTTTGGTGGTTTCTCTTGCTGTGCAAAAGCTTTTCAATAGGGTGAGATCCCAGTTGTTGATTCTTTGTAATAATAGTTCCTGCACAATCTTGGTTTTGTTCATAAAGTATTTACCTACACCAAGGTCTTCAAGAGTTGTACCTATTCTATCTTCCAGCAGATTCAATGTTTCTGTTTTAATATTTAGATCTTTGATCCATTCTGATTTTAACTTAGTACATGGTGAAAAATATGGGTCCAGTTTTAATCTTCAGCATGTGTAGAGCCAATTTTTCTAGCACCATTTATTAAACAGGCTTTTTTTCAGTGATTTTGTTTGACCCTTTTGTCAAAGATGAGGTGGCTTAGTGTGTCTTCAGTTGTTTTTGCATTTTCTAATCTGTTCCATTGATCTTCAAGTCTTCGCCCCCATACTACACTGTTTTTATCACAGTAGCTTTCTAGTATAATTTCAAGTCAGGGATTGTGATGCCCCTGTTTTGTCTTTGTTGCCTAGGATTGCCTTTGCTGTTGTAGGTCTCTTCCGGTTCCAGATGAATTTTAGGGTTGTTTTCTCTAATTCTGTGAGATATGCTATGGGAAGTTTGATTGGGATTACATTGAATCTGTATAACAATTGTTTTTTTTTTTTGCAGCACCAGGAATCGAACTCACAACCTCATGCCTGTCCGACAGGCACTTAAGCCACTGAGCCAATCTCCCAGCCCTAGTTTTTTGAGGCAGGGTCGCACTATGTAGCTGAGGCCGGCCTTGTGCTCACGTTGTAGCCCAAGCCGGCCTGGAACTCACAACGCTTCTCCTATCTCAGCCTCCCGAGTGCTGGGATTAAAGGCGTGCGCCACCACACCTGGCTCAGCTCTCCATTTTCTAATGCCCTCTTCAATCTCTTTTTCAGAGTACTGTAGTATTAAATATAGAAGTTTTTACAACCTTTGTTAGATTGATTCCTAGATCTTTCTTTCTTTCGTTCTTTCTTTCTTTCTTTTTTTGGATGCTATTGTAAAAGATATTGTTTCCCTAATTTCTCTCTCAGTGAGTTTGTTATTCTTGTACAGGAAGGATATTGATTTTTGAGTGTTGACTCTGCAAGCAGCTATGCTACTGAACTTGCCTATTAAATCTGGAAGTCTTTTGGTGGTTTTTGGAATCTTCTAAGTAGAGTATCGTGTCATCTGCAAATAATAATACTTTAACTTCTTCCTTTCCTATCTTTATTCCTTTTATTTCTTTTTCTTGTCCAATTGCTCCAGCTAAAGTCTCCAGGACTATGTTGAATAAGAGTGGTGACATCCTTGTCTTGTACTTGACTTTAGTGAGAAGACTTTCAGTTTTTGTGCTTTTAGTATGATGATGGCTGTTGATTTGTCATAGATGGCTTTTATCAGATGGAGATAAATACCATCAATTCCAATTTTCTGTAGGGTTTTTATCATGAATGAGTCCTGGACTTTGTCAAAAGCTTTTTCTGCATCTGTTGAGATGATCATATGATTTTTGTCCTTGGCTCTGTTAATATGTTGTATTACATTTATGGATTTACGTATATTGAACCATTCCTGCATCCCTGGAATGAATCTCACTTGGTCATGCTATGTAATCTTCTTGACGATTTGCTGCAGTACCTTATTGAAGATTTTTGCATTAATGTTCATTAGGGAGATTGACCTGTAGTTCTCTGTCTTAGTTGGCTCCTTCTCTGGTTTGGGTATCAGGGTAATGTTTGCATCGAGGAATGAATTTGGAAGTATTGCTTCCTTTTCTTTCTTTCTTTCTTTCTTTTATTAGGGAAATTGGTCTGTAACTTTCTTAGTTGGCTCCTTCTCTGGTTTGGGGATAAGGGTAATGTTTGCATCCAGGAATGAATTTAGAAGTAAGTATTGCTTCTCTTTCTTTCTTTCTTTCTTCCTTCCTTCCTTCCTTCCTTCCTTCCTTTCTTTTTGTACTAGGGATCGAACTCACAACCTCACACCTGCCAGACAGGCACTTAGGCCACTGAGCTAAATCCCCAGCCCTATTTTTTTGAGATAGGGTCTACTATGCAGTTCAGGCAGGCCTTGAACTCACTTTGTAGCCCAGGATGGTCTCGAACTCACAACGATCATCCTGCCTCAGCCTCCAGAGTGCTGGGATTAAAGACATGTATCACCACACCCAGCTGCTTCCCTTTCAATTTCATTAAAGAGTTTGAGAAGTAGTGGTGTTATGTCATCTCTAAATTTCTTGTAGAATTCAGCAGTGAATCCATCAGGGCTTGGGTTTTTTCTTTGTTGACAGGTTTTTAATTATATTTTCAATTTCTTTCTTTTTTCTTCTTTTTTTTTTTTTTTTTTTTTTTTTTTTTTTTTTTTTTTTTTTTTTTTTTTTTTTTTTTTTTTTTTTTTTTTTTTTTTTTTTTTTTTTTTTTTTTTTTTTTTTTTTTTTTTTTTTTTTTTTTTTTT
>RJWM01040431.1:0-15492 GCA_004363535.1 Dasyprocta punctata
AAATATGTTGTATGGTCAATTAAGTGTGATAAAGTTGAAGAGAAGCAGCAATTTGCTGTTATTTAAGAATTTTTCCATTTTATGTTTTAAACATTCAGGTATGAGGGATTGAATCCAGGACCTAGCACATGCTAACCACATGCTATGCCTCTGAGCTATACTTTGACCCCTCCACCCCTTCATTGTAGATCTCTTTTCCTTTCTACACAGCCTGTCTATGGAGGTAGTTGAAATCATGATCATTCTTGTAGCTGAAGCCTCTTGTTTATCTGCTTCCCCCTCCTTAAAAGAAATTACTTTTTAAACTCTGAGCTGTCTGTGGTAATGACCATATTTTATTCATTTTTGTAGTCCCAAAGTACTTAATCCAATGTGTGAAGCACAGGTTGAAATACTGGGACACTGTGCAGCTTGCAGCTGTGAACAGGAAAACTCTTTTGTTGCTAAAGGATGATCCCCAAAATATGTAAAGTGGAAAGTGACCACCAGAATGACAGTATGTGTAGAATACTAACATTTACATAAAGAAAGGGAAAAAGAATGTGGAATAAGAAGAATGTAATGTGAGAAACTAGTTATCTCTGGAAAGGAACTTGTGTGGCTGGGGAAGAAAGGCAGAAGGGACATTTTCCACTGCATACTCTTCTGTAGCTTTTGAATTTCAATCCCTGTGAGTGTTTCAGTGATAAAAATAATTGAAATGTAAATTTAAAAATATATGTTGAGGGGCCAGGGTAGCTCAGTGGCAGAGCATGTGCTTAGCATGTGAGGCCTTGGGTTCAGCCCTCAGCAACACACACACACACACAATACACTAAAAACATGTTAAATTTATTTGAAGTATCCAGAATAGACAAATTCATAGAGAAGAATACAGGTTATTAGGAGCCGAGGGGTAGGAAGAAGAGAGAATGGGGGAGTGACTCGTTAGCTATGGGGGTTCCTTTACTGGTAACAAAAATATCCTGGAACTGAACAATGGTTCTGGTTGCACCACTTTAAAAGTATACTAAATACCACTGCACTGTACACTTCACAATGGTTAAAAGGGTGGATTTTGTGTTATGTGAATTTTACCATAAGTGTAGATATATTGTTTTTGAATGAGTGAATGGAAAAATAAAATCCCTACTGAACAGATTTATATTGGATGACCTGTCTGTGTAGATATCTCTGTTGGGTGGAGTTTTTAAGTGGAAAATTTCAAACAACATAAAATTGAAATGGTACACATTTCTCTACATATTGTATCATTTTGAATCAATTTGTAGATATCGTAGTATCTATTTCTTTTTTCTGGTTTTTTTTTTTTTTTGAGATAGGGTCTCATTATGTAGTTCAGGGTAGCCTTGAACTCACTATGTAGCCCAGGTTGGCCCAAAACTCATGGCAATCCTCCTGCCTCAGCCTCCTGAGTTCTGGGATTACAGGTGTGTGCCACTACACCTGACCTAGTATCTATTTCTAAAAGCTGACTCATTTTAAATATTTATTTATAATATTATTATTCCTATAAAGTTGTTATTCCTTAATATCATTGAAGCTTGGTGCTCAAATATTTGAGATCACCTCACAAATGTTCTTTTTAGACTTGTTTTCTTCTTTCAAAGAAACCAAACTATGGTTTAACATGGTGGTGCACACTGCTAGTTCCAGAACTCTTAGAGGTTGAGGCAGGAGGATCACAAATTCAAGCTCAGCCTGGGCAATTTAGTGTCTTAATGAGACCCTGTCTCAAAAATAAAGGGCTGTGGATGTGGCTCAGTGTGAAGGCCTGAGTTCAATCCCCAGAAGGAAAGAGAGAGAAAGAGAGAGAGAGAGAGAGAGAGAGAGAGAGAGAGAGAGAGAGAGAGAGAACAAGGAAGGAAAGAAAGAGAAAGAAGAAAAGAAAAAGAAAAGATGTCAAAATACTTTTCCCAGAACTGACCTAGGAAGTTGATTTTTAGTCATGATAACATCTTAAGGAAGTCAGAGTTTCTTTTAACTACAGGAGGACGAGATGCTATTCAATTTCCATTCCTACTCCCCTTCCAGAATGAGGTTAAATGGGCCACTTTAGAAATAATGTTTCTATTAAACAGAAAAAGGAAGAAATTTGTGACTCTCACCAAATGCCATTCATCAGCCTGTTTTGCCATAACCCGTTCTGACCCAACCCCCTGTACTCCAGGCTGTGTGGGAGGTGGTCCTAGCTTGAAGCTGCTGAATGTGAGGAAGCCTCCCAGGCTCCTTTAGGCTGGCTCGTGTCCGAAAGGCCTCAAGGTGAAATTTCAGCTGTGACAGTTCTAATCGGTGTCCAGTATCTGCCTCTGTAAACACTAGATAGAAGCTTCCTAACTTATTCCATAAAATGATCCAGCTGGATCCGAAGATAGACTATGAAGTCATCAGTTATCTGTAGCCATTGCCTAATTAATACCTGGCCAAGGAATACATGGCTCTTTTGTTCTATATTAGGACTACATCGCATTGTCCTTCCTCCATGGTGAGAATCTGCCAGGTGACAAGGTTGCCAGGACCCGGGCTGTAGTGGGGGAAGTAAGCGGCAGTAGCACATGAGCTCTGTGTGAAGGTTGAAGAAGGAGGGGCCAGATGTGCAGAAGCAGACAGCACCCAACAGTCATTTGTAAAAGCAGCACAGGGGTCTGAGGAGCTCCTGGGAGGAGTCGTAAGCCTGGCTACAAGCCTTAACCTTCACTTGGTCCCACAGTTCATGCTTTTCCAAATTTGCCTTTCATAAGAATCTCTCTAGGCACTTATTTAAACATGCAGATTCTTTTACCTTACTCCAGAAGCTCTGGATCAGTCTGTTTGGTAAATTCCTCGAATCATTCATATGATGAGACGAGCCGGGAGACGCTTACATCCTTGTTCGAGGGATCTTAACTCTGTAGTGATGGGCTTAATCCATTCCTCCTAGTGTTTTTGTTTTGTGTCAATTAATTTCAAAGCTAGAGTTGAGATGCCACACGGATCTTGTGACATCATAGAAGAGACGACAAGGACTTCATCATTGTTATTAAGGGGTTGGAGATCTAGCCCCTCCAATCAAGGTCAGGTCTTAGCCCAGTGTTGGCCAAGCTAGAATAAATTCGTGAATGTTTCCTGCCTTTCTGAAAGGTCAGTCTTTCCCTTCTTGATTTAATTAGTAGTTTTAGGAACTGATAGTGTTGCCATTTTGTAGTCCTTTTATACTAAACCTCTTGTCTGCTTTGACAGGCCAAGACTATTTATGGAGCACTGCTATGGTTTAGATACAGTCTGACTGTGTCCTCCAGGAGTTCAGTTGGTGACAGCTTGGTCCCCAGTGCCGCCGTGTTGAGAAGTGGGGGAACCTAGTGGAAGGGACTTGGACTAAGGGGCACCACCTCTGGAGAGAGTCACGCTGGTCTTGCAGAGCCAGGTAGTTCTGCCGAGAGCAGGTGGTTAGGAATTGAGGCCACATGCCCGTCACATAGTACACACACAAGAGAAGGGCCATGGTGGAGGAGGTAACCACACCTGTGGTCTCTTCTACACCTAGCTGGTCTCCTTCCACTTCTCCACAATGTCGTGGTGTCCCTGGGATGTGCCTCCAGGACTCCAGCACCACACTCTTATACCTCCAGGACTGTAAGCTAAATAAATCTTTCTTTATAAAGCATCCAGCTTCATTCAGCTGAGCTTTGTGCGTGCCTCTAATCCCAGCTACTTGGGAGGCTAAGGCAGGATTGTAAATTGAAGGTCAACCTGGGCAAGTTAGTGAGACTCCACCTAAAAGTAAAAAAATAAATAATAGAAGTAAAAAATAAAGGAATGAGGGTGTAGCTCAGGGGTAAGAACCTGGGTTCAATCTCCATTGCCACATGCAAAAATAATCCAGTCTCAGGTATTTTGTTGTAGCAACAGAAAATGCACTAAGACAAACACATACTCTGTGTAGAACTAAAAATAAGAAGTAAATTATGTCTTCACTTTCTGGGCATTAAAAACAATTGTTTGACTTTGGGAAAATGAAAGCGCTCTGGAAATGGGTAATGATAAGAGTTGTGCGATGATGTGAATACATTTAACTGCATTTAACTGAAGAATGATTAAGCTGGGTGTGGCGTAACGCACATGTAATTCCAGTACTCTAGGAGGCCAAGGCAGGAGGATCCTGAGTTCAAGTCCACCCTAGGTGATTTATTGAGACCCTGTCTCAAAATAAAAAAATAAAAAGGGTTGGGGATGTAGCTAAGTATGAAGCTCTGTTCAATTCCCAGGAGGGAAAAAATGATTAAAATGGGAAGTTTTATGCTACATATATAAGCCATAATATACATACATATCTTATTCAGAGACGGTGTACTCACGAATCAGCCAAGAAAAACATTTACAAAGTGATAAATCCGTAAATATAAAGAAGCACATGAATTTAAAGGGATTTTTTGAGTAAAGTATATCAAACATTCAGCTTTTTGTAATTTTTTGTTCATTTGTTTTTGTTTGTTTAGTGCTGGCAGTTGAACCAAGGGCCTCAAGCGTGCTGGGTGAGCACTCAGTCATTGAGCTACGTCCCCAGACCTTTTTAAAAATTTTATTTCGAGACAGGGTCCCTCTAAACTGCCCAGGCTAACCTTGAACTTGCAATCCTACTGTCTCAGCCTCCCAAGTAGGTGTCTACTACCATACCTGGCTAAAATGGTCTGAATTTTGTTATTTATTTGTTGTTTATGGTCCTGGGGATTGAACCTAACCCCTCGTGCATGCTAAGCAAGTGCTCTACAAATGAGCCAGACCCCCAGACCTTTTGCAGTGGTTTTGAAAGATGTGAATACTCAGCACACCACCAAATTGTGCAAATAAAAGAGATGGTATGTACAAAGAAAAATAATAAATCATACGTAATAGAAAGCAAACTTATAACAGGAGGAGTGTGGTCTAATGGTACTGACCAAGCAGCATGTGGCAAGGGTCTGCTAAGTGGATGGGGGACAAGTAGCCAAAAGAAAATTGGAAAGGAGAAGGGGGTGACTGTGGGTCAACCAGGCTTTTACTCTGTGTGAGTGGTAGGTATTGCCTTGATTCAGAGTGAGTTTCTGTCATCTAGTCTGGTATTGCCATTCTGAAGTGACAAAGGAAAGTTCTGAAGATCCCCAAGCCTTACCTGCTGGACAGATGATTAGAAATGGCCATCTCATGGGTGTCCCCACTTTGGTCCAGCTGTCAGATCATGGTTCTCTGCCTTGCCCAAGAGTAGGAAAAAGCTGGAGGTGGGTCATGGAGCCCAGGCTTAGGGGACTGCACTCAGAACAACTGGTATACCCGCCAAGCATCATTAGCGCATAGGTGCTGGGAACCAGAACCAAGGTCTCCCAGATGGGGCTGCAAAGAGAGTGGGAGTGGAGCCATGTGTCTGATAAGTAAACCACGCCAGCCAAGCCATCTGTGCCTAATCTGGCACGTAGTAGGTGTTCAGTAAATATTTGCTACATTGACATGAATCGAAAGCCCACTTGTTTCTGTTTTGTACTATTTGTTTTTTGTTTGTTTTTATTTGGCCTTAGTTTACTGGCAAAGAATCACTTCATCTTTTCAGTTGATATTGGATGTAATAAAATCAAGTTGAAAAGGGCTTGACCTAACCCTATGACAGGTTGACTCCCAGGATGCTAAGGGTCACTCTTTGGTCCTCCTTTTCCTCCTCTGGCAACTCTATCTTTGTCTTCCTCCCTTACCTGTGTTCATTCAGCATGCTTTCCTGGGTTCGGATGTTGGCTTGCTGGTAGCTCATGTTGAACCTGCTTCTAAACTCTAGCCTCACCTATTTCAACCTGATCTATTCCAGTTAACTCAGATACACAAAGAGGTCCTATCTATTTGTACTCCCATTGCCAACAGAGCAAATAATCTATGCAGCTCAAGTCTCTCTCAGAAAGAACTAACAGGAATTAGAATTAATTCCTTCTGGGCTGGGGGCGTAGCTCAGTGATAGAGCATTTGCCCTGCACATGTGAAACCTTAGTATTCTGTACCCAGCACTGAAAAAACTTATTTCTTCCCTGAGTTCACAAGAAGTACTACACCTTCTTGGCTTCAAAATTTTCTTAGATTTCTCAGTTCTTCTCCAGAGTCCTAAATTTCAGGAAAGTCTTTCTGATTTTGTACCTACCAGTTTCCAAACTCGTGGGACTCTGGGGCTCACATCTACTTCTCTTTGGACACTAGGGGGCTTAAGGGAGGGGCTCTTCCTTAACTGCACAGGAGAATCCCCTGGGGCATTTAAAGGTTCCTGCAGCCTGGGCAACCCCAGACCAGTTATTTTCTCTGGAGGGGACCTTTGTGTTCATTGGTTCCCTGGGTGATTTTAATGTTCCACCAAGCAATGGAAGCATGTATTTCCACTCTCCATGCTCTGGATACTCAGAATCATGCCTGCTCTCTAGCCCTTCCACTCTCCATGCCCTGGATACTCAGAATCATGCCTGCTCTCTAGCCCTTCAGATTGGTACTTTTGAGATCTTTTGCAGGAAGAGCTTGACCCTGTCCTCCACCATCTTTGCTCCAACACTTCCTCTGTCTAGTCTGTACCTGGCACTGGAATAGGAAAGAAACATAACTATTGGTTTATAGTGTGCATTCATTACCTTTTAGCCTGTTTAACTTGATTTTCCTCTGGGTATTTATTCTTATCCTATTCCCAGACTATGGCCCTCTGTGAGATGCCACCTTCACTCCTCATGCCAGGACAGCATGTTGAGCTTTCCATGTCCCCCAGCCATACTGACTGGCTCAGCACTACAAGTACAGTGTCAGACACAGTGAGACGATTCTAAGTCTGTGGTTTGACCTGGTGGGAATCTGTTCACTTCTTGCTAGATTTGAATGGACACCAAACAGAGCAAGAGAAATCCAAGGAGAGACCTAGTCCATGAAGACCACAGTCTAGTGGAGGAGCATCATGTATTCAAAAAGGATCAGTCAAAGTGATAACCAGCATATGAGAACTTGGGGCATCTGGGTAGATAACCTGGATGTCCCTGGGGCATCTGTAGCTGGCTGGGGTACATGTGGTCACTTCTATTTTTGTATCTTAGAGGTGAATTCTGCTGGGAGTATCCAGTAAAGTCTAGTCTCTGCTCAAGCTTGTGAGATTGTTTGATGACTGACTCTTCCCCTAGCAGCTATCGCATCCCAGGTCCCTGCACTGCAGGGGCTCCCTGGTTCTTCCCTTTTAGTCAGACTACTGCCCTTCCTTGGGCTGATTGAGATACCTCTTATCCTTGCTGGGTCCTGGCTCCAACCTGTCTCAATCTGGTTCTTCTAGCAAGCTTCTCCAGCCTCCAGTCTCTGCCTTTCTAGACCATTCTCCCCACCACTACCAGGGATGTAAGACACAAGTTCATCTTGTGCTATTCCTACTCCAAAATTTTCACCAGCTCCCTGTGGCCTTCAGAATCAAGTCCAAACTCCTCACTAGACCCTGAGACCTTTCTGTGTCCACTTAATCCCTGGCCACTTCCCACAATGCACTGCTGATCCAGCCATGTGGCCCTTCCTGTCACTCCCTGCGTGAGCTATGGCCACCAATGCCCCATGCCTCAGTGTGTTCTGGTCTGTTTGCTGAAGCTGATCTTCTTGTTTACTCGTCCTTAAAGACTCAGCTCACATGACCCCTTTGCAGAGTCAGTATCTCATGGGTTTTGTTTGTTTATTTGTTTGTGGTCATGGTGCTAGAGAGTGAACTCAGGGCCTTCTACTGAGCTACATTCCCAGACTTTAAAATTTTTTTCTTTTTATTTTGAGACAGGTTCTTACTAAATCACTAAGTTGCCCAGGTTGGGCTTGCATTTGTGATCTTCCTGTTTTAGCCTCTGAGAGTTCTGGGATTGCAGGTGTGTACAAACAAACCTGGCTTCATGATACTCTATTCATACTTCATTATGTTGTATTTTGTTAAATTTGTGTGAGGACACAGACTAGCTCAGGGCAAGTGTTAAAATTAAATAAGTGAATGAGTACTATCAGAATCCCCAAGGTCATTTAAAACAGATATACTTAGGAAATTCCTGAGGCCGAGGTCAGTGGGAAACCATTATAGCCCATTTATCTAAGGGCAGGTCCTTGGATAGATTGGAAATGGAAGGGTTTGGGGCTAGTGGTCTCATATTGATCTGTTGTCATCTTAAAGAGACAGTTCACAGTCTTCTCTGAATTTCAGGTATTCTGCAGAGTGATCCTGAAGCTATGGAAGGCTGTGGACACAGGCTAGCAAAGTGTTATGTGGCAGGAAGTGCTTGAGCTGTGTCATGGTAAGGTTAAATTTCAGAATCCTCAAACTAGTTCTACTCAACTTTAAAATGCTGATTATGTAGATACTATCACGTGACCATATTAATTTAAGCACAGAAAAAGGAGAAATTTATTGTCCTCATTCTGCCACTGTAGCTAGCAATAACAATAACTACAATGTATTGAGATTACATGATCCAAGGTTGAGCTAGGCACTTTATAGCTATTATCCTGTTCACTCTTCTAAAGCTCTAGTGAAGTATGTCTGCTTTATAGATGAGAGAACTGAGGTTCAGAGAAGTTAAAAACTTTGCAAGGTCATGAAAGTAAGTGGCACAGCCAGAATTTATTTATTTATTTATTTATGGTACCGAGGACTGAACTCATGACCTTGTGCTTGCCAGGCAGGAGCTTATACCACTAAGCTAAATCCCCAACGGACAGCCAGAATTTAGCACAGGTCTGTCATGGTGTCCTGTCCTTGCCCTTTTACCCTGTATTCCTTCCACTGTCCTAATCAAACTTTTCATTTTCTATACTTCCAGTCCTTTTTCATATGTCTTAATAGTTTTTAGATAGTCAGAGTGCAGCTATAACTAAGATTATTTTGTGAACTGTACGTCCTAATACACATCCAACCTATCACCAGATCCTGTTAAGTGTACCTGTGAAATTACCTCTAATCTGTAATCTACTTCTACCCTTATTTTTTGTCTGAACATATTCCAGTCCCTCTTACCTGCTCTCCATGTTTTTGTTTGTCCCTTCTTATTTCTTCTCCTTCCAGGATCCAGAGTGGTTTTTTTGTTTTGTTTTTTGGTACCGGGAATTGAACTCATGACCTCATGCTTACCAGGCAAGCGCTTGAGCTACTAAGCTAAATCCCCAGCCCTCCAGGGTGGTTTTTAAAAAGTGTCAACCAGGTCATGGCATTCCCAACCCATTCATGAGTTTTGACGGTATTTGGTTAAATCCTAGGTTTTTAACCCAGCCTTGGACTTGCAAAACTCACAGCATTCTAACCACTCTTATCTTCTTTCAGTTCTTCAAACCTGCTCCATTCTCCCCCACCTCTGTCTGGGGTGTCCTGTCCTATGCTCTTTCTGACAAGTGCCTCTTAGTTTTCAGAGTTCTTCTTAAACATTTGTTCCTTGCCACCCTTCTCAACCTACACTGGGTTCCTTTATTCACACAGATCACAATTTGTAGTTGTGTATTTTTGTGATTATTTTATGTATACCCTTCACAAAATCTTCCAGTTGGATGACAAGACCTTGGGGTTTTTTGCTGAGCACTTTATACTTGATGTCCAGCATGGTGCCAGGTACACAGTAGGTGATCAATATTTGTTAAAAGAATGTCTATGCTTCTATCTTCAGTATATAATTGAATAGCTGCATAATACCTAATAGTTATCTATTAATTAATGACTTTAATAATATATTTGTTTCAGATAACTGAACTTTTATGGTTAGAAGAAAAAAATGTTTGAAGTCTCTACATCAGCAATACCAGAAATCTGAGCTCTCTAATCATAACATTATGCTTGTACAAGGTGAGCCTGTTGCAAGAAAAAAATATATAGATTGCAGGTTTTGAAATCAACTTAGTAGGTTGTGAGTAGCACTGCTTTTAAAAATAGAACAGAATGGAAAATGTCTGAATGCGCTGCAAGTGAGAGTAAGAATTATTTTATATAACTTTTGTTTCCATTTTATATAGATAAAACTATAGATGGAGAGTCTAAGTGTGTAGTATAAAGTATATTTCTTATTCAGTTGCAGCTAAAAATGAAAAACATTGATTTCTATACTTTGCTTTTGCAGTTATGCAAACATTTGTAAATCCTCAGGTCTCACGTGTAAATTTCTTTTTTCTTTATTTTTAAATTTTTATTTTAAAAAAGCAAAACAGAAGAAAAGGTAGAAGTAATACAGAATTTCAATAAAAGCAAGAAATCAATACTAATCAATATATTACATATTGTTATCTTAGAAGTAGTTGTTCAAGTTACAAAATCTAGGCATAAAAAAAATCAGACAATCGAACTATGACAACACAAACTGTTCTTTCTAATGAGGTAACAGAGAATTAGTAGTATAGTTATCTATCTTGCATACTTATAATACATACAGTTATATGTGTATATCTACAAACATATAATCTTTTCCTTTCTTCTATTTCTCGTTTTCCCTATCCCAGACGTTCTTCAATTTTGAGCACTCTTTCCCTTTCCTTATGACAATATCTATTGTACATTTTGAATCTTATTACTTTTTCAGGTTTTTTTGTTATTTATATTTTACTCTAGGGAGACAATACAATATCTACAAATGTGAGTCTGATTTATTTCACTTATTAGTATAGTCTTGAGTTGCCTCCATTTACCTATAAAAGCTTCAAAATCATCTTTTTTATAGCTGAGCAATATTCCATTGTATAAAAATACACATCTTTTTCATCCATTCTGCAGTTGATGGGCATTTTGGTTGTTTCCAAGATTTAGCTATTACAAATTGTGCTGCTATAAATATGGATGCACATATATCACTGTGACATGACTTTTAATTTTTCTGGGAAAATACCCAGAAGGGGAATAGCCAGATTGAAGGGGATTTCCAATCCTAGTTTTTTGAGGAATCTCCATACTGATTTCCACAGTGGACCCACCAGTCTACCCTCCCACCAACAGTGGAGAAGTGTTCCTTGTTCCCCACAGCCCCACCAACATTTGTTGTCATTTGATTTCTTGATGGCAGCCATTCTCTCTGGAGTGAGATGGAATCTCAGTGTTGTTTTAATTTGCATTTCTCGAATGACCAGTGATGTTGAGTACTTCGTCATGTATTTATTTACCATTTGTATTTCTTCATCTGAGAAGTGTGTGCTCATCTTAGATGTCCATTTTTGGACTGGGTCTTTGAATTTGGGGGGCCTGATGTTTTTCAATTCTTTATAAGTTCTGGATATAAGTCCTTTGTCTGAGGGACAGTTAGGTAGAATTCTTTCCCATTCTGTGGGCTTTCTTTTCACTTTATTGGTGATTTCTTTTGAAGTGTAAAAGCTTTTTAATAAAATAAGGTCCCAGTTGTTGATTCTTTGAAGTATTTCTCATGCGGTTTGCATTTTGTTCATGAACTCTTTGCCTACTCCTATGTTTTCAAGATTTTTACCTACCTTGTCTTCCAGTAAATTTAGTGTTTCTATTCTAATATTTAGATCTTTGACCCATTTTGACTTTAGTTTAGTGCATGGTGATAGACATGGGTCTAGTGTCATTCTTTGGCATGTGGAAAGCCAATTTTTCTAGCACCATTTATTAAAGGGGCTACCCTTCTTCCAGCGAACATGTTTAGCCCCTTTGTCAGATATAAGGTGGCTGAGTGTCTTTGTAGTTGTATTTGCATCTTCTAACCTGTTCCATTGATCCTCTGGTCTATTTTTTTATAGTACCATGCTGATTTTATCACTGTAGCTTTGTGGTATAATTTCAAGTCGGGGATTGAGATGCCTCCTGCCTTGCTTTTGTTGACTAGAATTGCCCTTGCTATTCTAGGTCTCTTTTGGTTCCAGATGAATTTTAGGAGTGTTTCCTCTAGATCTGTAAGGTATGTTAATGGAATTTTGATTGGGATTGCATTAAATCTGTATAACAGTTTTGGGAGTGTAGTCATTTTCACAATGTTGGTTCTCCCTAACCAAGAGCAAGGGATATCGTTCCATTTTCTAACATCCTCTTCAATCTCCTTTTTAAAGAGTACTATAGTTTTCAGCATATAGGTCTTTTACATTCTTTGTTAGGTTGATTCCTAAGTATTTCATTTTTTTTGGATGCTACTGTGAAAGGTGTTGTTTCTATAATTTCTCTCTCAGTGAGTTTGTTGTTTGTGTAAAGGAATGCTGTTGATTTTTTTGAGTGTTAACTTTGTATCCAGCTACACTGCTGAATTTGTTTATTAAATCTAGTAGCCTTTTGCTGGAGTATTTAGGGTCTTCTATGTAGAGTATCATGTCATCTGCAAATAGTGATAATTTAACTTCTTCCTTTCCTATCCTTATTCCTTTTATTTCTCCCTCTTGTCTGATTGCTCCAGCTACTGTTTCCAGAACCATATTGGATAGGAGTGGTGACAGTGGACATCCTTGTCTTGTTCCTGATTGTAGAGTGAAAGCTTTCAGTTTTTGTGCATTTAGTATAATGTTGGCTGTTGGTTTGTCATAGATGGCTTTTATCAGGTTGAGGTAGATACCATCTATTCCAAGTTTCTGTAAGGTTTTTGTCATGAACAAGTGTTGGACTTTACCAAAAACTTTTTCTGCATCTATTGAGATGATCATGTGATTTTTGTCTTTGGCACTATTGATGTGGTGTATTACATTTATTGATTTGCATATGTTAAACCATTCCTGCATTTCTGGAATAACTTCCACTTGGTCATGATGTTTAATCTTCTTGATAACTTGCTGCATTCTATTGCCAGTATTTTACTGAGAATTTTTGCATCGATCTTCATTAGGGAAATTGGTCTATAGTTCTCCTTTTTGGTTAGGTCTTTCTCTGATTTTGATATCAGAGTAATAGTTGCCTCCAGGAATGAGTTAGGGAGGATTGCTTCCCCTTCAATTTCATTGAAGAGTTTGAGTAGTATTGGCATTAAATCTTCTCTAAATTTCTTGTAGAATTCAGCTGTGGATCCATCAGGACCTGGATTTTTCTTTGTTGGCAAGTTTTTAATCATGTTTTCAATTTTAGTTGCTGATATTGGGTTATTCAAAATTGTTATACCTTCTCGACTTAGCTTTGGTAGTTCATACATTTCTAGGAATTTGTCCATTTCCTCTGTTTTCCACCCTATGTGAGTAAGGATTTTCAAAGTAGGTATTCATGATCTTCTGAGTTTCCATGGGATCTGTAGTAATTTCTCCCTTTTCATTCCTTATTACATGAATTTGAGTTTTTTCTTTCTTTATCTTTGTAAGGTTGGCTAGATTTTTATCAATTTTGTTTGTTCTCTCAAAGAACCAGTTCTTTGATTCATTAATTCTTTGTACTGCTTTCTTAGTCTCAATTGCATTAATTTTTGCTCTGATCTTTATAATTTCCTCTCTTCTGTGAGCTTTGGGTTTGACATGCTCTTCTTTTTCTAGAAGTTTGAGGTGTAGTATTAAGTTGTTTATTTGTGCTCATTCTGTTTTCTTGATGTGACAATTTATTGCTATATATTTTCCTCTTAGGACTGCTTTCATTGTGTACCATGAGTTTCGATATATTGTATCTGCATTTTCATTGAATTTTAGCTATTGTTTAATTTCTTCTTTAATTTCATCTGTAACCCACTGGTTGTTCAAGAGGTTGTTATTTAATTTCCATGTGTTTATATAAGTTTTGCAGTTTCTTTTACTGTTAATTTCCAATTTCAGTGCACTATGATCAGATAATATGCCTATGATAATTTCAATCCCTTTGAAATTTACTTAAGCATGTTCTATGGGCTAATATATGGTCTATTTTAGAGAATATCCCATGTGCAGCTGAGAAAAATGTATATTCTGATGTTGTTGGGTGGAACACTCTGTAAACATCTACTAAGTCCTTTTGTTCACAGGTTTGATTCAGTTCTGTTATTTCTTTGCCAACTTTTTGTTTAGTTGATCTATCTTTATGTGACAATGGGGTATTAAGGTCCCCTGTTATAATTGTGTTATTGTGTATTTGGTTTTTCTTGTCCATTAGTATTTGTCTTATATAGTTGGGTGCTCCTGTATTGGTGCATATATATTTATGATTGTTAGCTCTTCCTCTTGAATTTTCCCCCTAACAAGTATGTAATGACCTTGCTTATCTCTTTTGATTATTTTTACACTGTCTGCAAACAGAATAGCTATGCCCACTTTTTTCTGGGTTCCTGTTGCATGGAATATTGTTTTCCATCCTTTGACTTTTAGTCTATGAGTTTCCTTTTGAGTCAGATGTGTTTCTTGTATACAGAATACTGTTGAATCTTGTTTCTTGATCCATTCTGTTAGCTTATTTCTTTTAATTGATAAATTGAGGCCATTTACATTGATAGATATAACTGATATGGACTGGTTTAACTTTGTCATGTTATTTTCCTGTTGTTGGTTTCCTGCTTTTCCCCCTCATTTAATTGTTTGCCCTGCCTGGTCGTGTTTTCCTATTGTTGTTCTGGGAATTGTAGTCATTTTTGTCTTTCTCTCTATTATGTGTTTCAGTATTCTTTCTAAGGTTGGCTTGGTATACATGAGTTTCTTCAGTTGCTCCTTGTCATGGAAGTATCTTATCTCTCCATCAATTGTGAAAGAAAGTTTTGCAGGGTATATCAATCTGGGATGAAAGTTGTTTTCTTTCAGGGCTTGAAATACCTCACTCCAAGCTCATTTTAACTTGAGGGTTTGTGCTGAAAAGTCTGCTGTGATTCTAATGGACCTTCTTTGATAGGTGAGTTGTATCTCTTCTTTAACAGCTTTTAGTACTCTGTTTTTATGCTGTATGTCTGGGATCTTAATTATTATAGATTTATTTTGGCTATGACTGTTTGGCATTCTATATGCCTCACTTATCTGCATATCTGATTCTTTTCCCATATTTGGGAAATTTTCCACCATTACTTCTGCGAATAGTTTTTTTTAAGTCAGTTGCGTTGATGCCTGCATTTTCATTGATGCCTATCAGTCTTATATTGGTTCTCTTTGCATCATGTTGAAGCTGTTGAATTGTTATTTCATACTCCCTTATTATTTTAACAAGTTCTTTCCTTTCATGATCGCTAGCTATGATCCTGTCTTCGAGGTCTGAAAGTCTATCCTCAGCTTCATTTGAACAGTTTTGCCAGCTTTCACTGGAGCTTTGTATTTCCTGCATAGCTCCTTGAATTTTTTTCATGCATTCTATTTGCTTCGTAAGTTGCTCATTCAAGGTTTCCATCATTTTCCCATGTTCCTGTACTTTTTTTTTTATCTATGTCTTATCTAGCTAGGCTGAGTAATTCCTTTACTAAGATTGTCATTTCTTTCTTTACCTGAGAGATTATTTCTAACCTGGTTTCCTCTATAGCTTCATGGATTTGTTTCTTTATTTCACTTGCTATCTTTTCAGAAATTTCAGGTGTGTGACTTTCAATGTCCTCTATTTCAATGTGCCCTATACTTGTTCCTGATGGACTGGATGTTTGAGATTGCATTGTGCTTTTTCGTCTTGTCATTTTTACCTCTTGGGTT
>RJWM01040432.1:0-15382 GCA_004363535.1 Dasyprocta punctata
ATAAATCTCATCTAAGAGAAGCATTGTTACCCTGTGTGTGAAGTGTTTATTCCATTATGGGTTAGCTAAACCTTTATAAACAGCCACCTTGGGCACCTTGCCAAAACAAGCAAATAGTTCTGTTTTCATGGGACTATGCATGTAAATTTCCAAACATCTGCTTCACACATGAACTCTGCTATAAACGGTGGAATGTCGGCATGAATTACAGAGGTTTAGAAGAGGAGGACACACAAATTCAGGATATCTTGGACTTGTTTGGTTGATTTGCTTTATACTTTTATTCTACTTATTCAAGTTAAGTTCCTTGCTCGCTTTAGGGAGTAAACTTAAGAGTATTATGCTAAGGTACTTGGTTTTACTCATCTTTTCTTCCAGATTTAAAACTAATACATGAAGCTGAGGAAAGCTATTTTTAGCATCATCCTTGTTTCTTAACGATCATTTGTTTCTCCTGACTGTGAAGTCATTTTCTTGGCCATCAGCACTTCGTAGATGGTGCTTGTGACTTGCGTCCCTCTTTGTGGGGTGGTGGTGGCGGGGAGTGATGGAGGCTGTGCACTTGCATGTTAGAGAGGTGGAGAAGTGAAATACAAGCGTAAATTACCAGTTCTTTTTCATTGGCTACTGGAACGCACCTCTCCCATCTTTGTTTCATAGATGACGAATCTGAGGCTTAAGGATTCCAGGAGCAAGAGAGCTGAGAATAAAACCAAAGTCTCTAGATACCCAACCTTGACATTCAAAGATTTCTGAGACCAAACAATAATTTGAAGGATGATTTCTTCCTTCTGGTTGTCCTGCTGTTTTGCAGCTTATGTCTTTTTTTTTTAATTACAAGGCAGTTTATAACCTACCTAATAAGATTATAATACTGAAAACTGTGATTGTAGAGGACCGCAGTACCCAAGTGCTAAATAAAAAGTGTCTCAGTCATGAAGGAAAAAAAAAGTTTGCTTTACTACTTTTATTTTCATTTAGAGAGAATTCAGAGATTAGAGAGAAATGACAGAGCAACTTGGGAATTTGGTTTCAGAATGCATAGCAGTATAATAATTACTCATGTTTCCCTAGAATTTTTCACATTTGCCACTACAGCAAACCTGACTAGCTTCAAAGGAGCTCTCTTTATAGAGTAGGAAGACAGGCATGGGGTTAAAAATCTTGGTAATTTTGAGTTAATAATGCTTTTTGCAAGTGTAGTATTTTCTTGGCATTTTTTCTATATAAACCAACCGACAAACAGTATGGCACACCTTTCTTCTCTGTAGCAAATCGTCTTCTACTTAAGCGAGGTTTGAATGCATAGTGTGATCACAGCAAACTACGTAAAAAAGAATTTCACTTGTGTAGCACTTAAGTGAAGGGCCATCGTGAGGTTTGCAGCAGCAGTATTTTTTGGTGTATACTGACATCCTTTGAAGAGTACAAGAATAGTTTAGCCACAGCACTGCTAGCCTTGGAGGACCAACTGGTTTGTGACTGGTTTGAAAACGTATTTTGGCTGCTGGCTTTTGGGGACTTACTCTGTCCCAGGGAGGGAGTATCTTGGTCTTGGTTTACCCTGCATAAAACAAAATAGTTCCTAGGACCAGAGCATGCATGATGTATCCCCCTAGGGCTTCTGTACAAGGGCCTACACCTCGCCTCTTTTGCACTTTGGGGTGCCATCAGGTGGCAGCCTCCGGAATTGCAGCTGCTCTTGCAGCACCACGCCCTTTTCTGCCAAGGCCTGCTGTGAAACGCAATTGTGTTTTTTAATTTGAGGAAATGCTGCTTTGGGTTAAGAGTTATGAATAAGAGATGAACTGACAGTAGTGCGTCAGAGGTGTGTCTGGCAGTTGAGTCCATAAACAGACATTGTATTTAGTATCCTTTTAATCCATCCTTTGCAAGGAGAGAACTAGAAATTAATTTCCAGATTATCTTTACTTGGGCCAGTGATACAGCTCAGCAGCAGGGCGCCTACCTGGCAAGCACGAGTTTGCGAGTTTGATCACTGGTATCAAAAAAAGATTTCCTTTACTGGAAGAAGCTTTGGTGCGGTCTTTCAGGCTCCCAAGTGGCAGCAGTTGTTGCCTTGATTGTAGGGTATAATGGGTAATCGTTAAAGTCAGGGAATATTGATGGTGTATCTGCTTCATCTAGGGTAGCAGGGCATAGTGTGGGACCTCTGTCCTTGAGAATTGGCAGAGTACTTTGGAAAGCAGGACATATGTATGAGCTAACAGTGTGACAGAGGCCAGATGTGTGGCTCTGGATTATGTCTAGGGTATTGGGGAGGAAAACTGGGAGTGAGGCTTTCTTTTTTTTTTTTTTTTTTTTGTGCAGCACCGGGGATTGAACTCACAACCTCCTGCCTGCCAGGGCAGGCGCTTAAGGCACTGAGCCAAACTCCGGGCTCTGGTTTTTTGAGGCAGGGTCACACTATGTAGCTCACGCCAGCCTTGCGCTCGCGTTGTAGCCTAAGCCGGCCTCAAACTCACAACGCTCCGCCTACCTCAGCCTCCCAAGTGCTGGGATTAAAGGAGTGAGGCTTTCAAGGAGAGAGAAGTTAGCAGGTCGGGAAGGTGTTTGGGGCCTGGAGGAGTCAGTGCGCATGGAACTGAGTGGGAAGAGTAGGGGACCCGGTGTCTTTGAAGAGGACGGTTCAGTTCAGTAGAGGGAAAGGAGACAGCTGCGATCATTAGATTGTGAAGAGCTTGGAAAGAGAATTTAGCTACATTTCAATGAAGAAAGAGGGTAAGTAGTTCACAGGTAAATTGATTGTTGGCTGGGTCACTGAGGCAGTTTTAGTGCTTTCTTCCCCACTTAGTATTAAAACTATAAAATCTGTGAATTGAGTTGTGGAAGAGTGGATCTTCAAAGTTTCTTCTGTTCTTCACACTTGATAATTCTGTGAAATTAAAACTATTCTAGAAGGAACAAAAAAATAGAAGGAACTTAATTTACAAGGAGACTTTTAATTATATTTAATGATATTAATTGCAAAGAAAACAACTGTCTTAGAAATTTTAATAGTAACTTTAAAGATAGAATAAAGGGTAAACCAGCCTTCTATGATGTGGGTAAGAAACAGAAAAATGAAATGAAAGTAAGGTTACATTTGTAGAACATATTATGAGATCCGGAGTACCCGCTAGAGCCAGGTAGCAAAATACTCTGCACTTCCTAGGCGCCAAGACAAAAAAGACGCTCAGCTAGCATTTATGCATTTTATAGTGACAAATAACCACAGATACTCCCACCACTTAGTCTTCAGAAAACACTTAGTCTTCAGAAAAATATTCTTCTGTGGGTCCTCATGAGAGTTCTCTCAATATCCCCTTAGCTAATGGAGTGTCAAATACCAAACAATTACTTTTTTGTAATGTGTGTCAGCCTCCATTGGTAGCATAATGACTGAAGTGCAGTTCAGTACAAACAGCTTTCTGAAACCGTGCAGTCGCATTCTCTAAAGCTCTGGCTTAATTCATGAGTAAAGTGTATCAGGAGGCTGATGCAGGAGGATCGCTGGGAGTTCATGGCCAGCCTGCCACTACATAATGAGACCCCGTCTCAAAAAAAAAAAAAGAAGTGTAATACTGTGGAAAGTGAACCAGTTGTGGTGGCACATGACTGAAATCCTACCCTGGGCTACATAGTGAGTTTGGCCACCCTGGAATATACATATCAAGAGCCTGTCTCAAAAAATAATCACAAAATTTAGAAAGGTGTAAAGTAGTCATGCTTGACCATTAATTCTTTCTGGATCACAAACTTCTCTGGGAAATGGATAATACATCTAGGTCCCCTCCTTTGCCAATTCATGTATGCCTAATCATACCAAATTTTACATGTTGTTTGGGAAATTGAGAATTTTAGAGTCATGATCTCTTTTTGCCCCTGCCCCCAACCCATCCATAAGCTGAGCACCTCAGTCTTGAATGGCAGGCGGTGGCAACACAGGGTGACGGCAGTGAGTCCGTCTGCTCTAACAGGAACTCATCGCGAGGATGAGATCATCTGTTTATGCTGGATGACGAGCTGGGCAGGGCATGTCTGGACACAAGAGGTTTACTCCACGTTAGCAAGAATGTGGTCAGGAATGTGATTTTTGTAGAGGATAGCGAATACACTGAAAAGGCCCTAAATCTCTTGCTTACAGAAAAAAGTCTGGTAATTTTAGTCTGGAGAAATTGTAGGAAAGATGTTAAAAAGTATCCTGAGCTACCTAAAAAGGAGAGATTATTATGATTGTTGATATTCGATATTCTTGGTAAAGAGTTGGTTGAATGTTTAATTTTAAGGACTTAATAGCTTCTTAATGAACTTAAAATCCTGTGTTGGGTGATCATGGGATGCTGTATGCCTGTTTGCTTTGAGTTTGTTTGTCTCTGAGTCAGTTACATGTTGGCAACATTTACCTATCTAGTTAGATCTACTTATGAGTCTCATTATGGTTTCTTTTGCATTGCAGGGTTTTAATCTTGGGTGCTTCTGGCGGGGTCGGTACTTTTGCAATACAGGTAACAAATTTTTTTAACCTTATAAATAGGAAGATTTTGTTTACATGAATTTACAAATTCACATTTATAAATTGCTTTTCCTTAAAAGCCAAGAGAAAGATAGTTCCCATAAATGCATTGTAGTTTCAGATTGCTCTTGCAGAAGGAACGTGTTCTAATGTAGAAGGAAGTATTCACCTTTCCGGTGGTTTAACTTGTGAGTGTTTGTATAGTAAATGTCAGAGAGCTCCTAGGAAGGACATTACAAGTAGATGGATGTTTGTGGTTTAATAGGAAACATCCAGTGCCAGTTAGAATTGCAGGTCTTTTTGAGACAGGGTTTTGCTATGCAGGTCAGCCTAGCTGTAAACTCACTTTGTAGCTCAGGCTGACCTCAAACTCACAGTGATCCTCCTGCCTCAGCCTCCTGAGTGCTGGGATTACAGGCATGTGCCACCATGCCTGGCCTTCTGCAGATCTTCTTGTAGGCATTGATAAGGTTATTCTAAAGTACATATAGAAATGTAGTAGCTAAATACTGTTAAGATAGCAATTCCCTCCCAGAGTGATTTATTCATTCAGTGCAATACCAGTCAGAATGCCAACTGCCTTTTTTGTGAAGTGGAGAAGTTTATACTGAAGCATATATGGAATTGCAAAGGTCCCTGAGGGGCCAGGCTCTCCCTGGGATGGGGGCTGGTGAGCACCCTCGGAGGCTCTGACTCCTCTGGGCTGTGCATCTTGATTCTTTCATTTGTTTGTTTGTTCTTTCTGTGGTACTACTGAGGGTAGATATCCAGGACTCAGTTCAGACACTCTTTTAATAAATATGTTTTAAATAAGTAAGTAAATAAAAGAAGGAAACACAGAAGGAAAAAAGAGAAAGATCATACCTTGCTGGTTAAAGTAAAAATTGCTGCCACATAGGAAAACCATTTGGTTCCATCAAATAAATTCGAATATACATTGTCCTATGACAACCCAATAATTCTGATCTTCAGCATATACCCTGTTGATACGTGCAGCGTGTTTACCAAAAGATATGAACCAGAATTTCAGAACCAGTCTTTTCTGTTAATGTGCCCCATTGGAAACAACACAGCTGTCCATCGACAGTAAAATGAATAAACGAGCTGTAATAGATTCTTACCTCGAGGTATTGTAGCATCATGAAAACAAACAGCGGAGTTGTCATGTCTCACAATCCGAATGTTGAGTGAATTCAGATACAAAAGAGGATCCTCCTGTATGATTACATTCAGTTACATTCAAGAGCAGGGAAACTAATAGTGTAAGAATGCCTATTAAGTAAAACTTTTTTTAATGTCAAAAAACTATAAAAGAAATTGTGATCATTCTAGGAGTGAAGGGGTTTACATTATCTGTGGAATAAAATTAATTGGGGGCTTTAGAAGGAGAGAGTATAGCATGTCCATATATGCTCTGAGAAAGTAAATATAGTGCAACTTGTTTTTTTAAAAGGATAAAATAGAGAATATATGTTAAAGTTATTTTAATGCTTGCATTAATCATATTATTAGTGATACTAGCATGCAGGCTGTTATGTGTAACATATAATAGAAAAAATAGGCGCTTGGGTATGTTTTAATCCTGCTGAACCCTATGTCTTTGAGAAGCATAATTCTCAGGAGATATAACTGGAACAGAAAAGTTCAGTACCATTCAACCCAGTTATTCCCCTTCTGGGTATCTTCCCAGAAGAATTAAAAAAATCATACCACAGTGATATATGTGCACCACTGTTTATAGCAGCATAATTTGTAATAGCTAAATTTTGGAAACAACCCAAATGCCCATTAACTAAAGAGTAGATAAAAAAGATATGGTAGTTTTATACAATGGAGTACAACTCAGCCATAAAGGAGGATAAACTTGAAACTTTTATAGGTAAATAGATGCAACTTGAGACCATATTCATAAGTGAAATAAATCAGGCCCACATGTGTAAACATTATATTGTCTCCTTTGTGTGAGAAATTGAGAGTATATAAGATCCAAAATGTACAATAGATATTGTGAAATAGGAAGAAATCATTCAAAAGGAAAAAGGATCTAGGATGGGGGAAAGGAGAAAGGATGGAAGGGAAAGGGGAAAAAAATGCAAGTAAGTGTTTCGTTTATTTTTAATGAGCTAAGGGGAAGGTGTGTGCTAATATCAATAAGAGAAATTTTAATGCCTGTATCTTATACTCTGAATAAGTACTTTAAAGATAACAATATGCAATGTATTAACTATTGTTATTCTATTATTTTGTTATAAAATTTTGTTTTATCTTTTTTCCATAAATAAAAATAAATAAACTTACAAGTAAAAAGAAAAAAAAAAAAAAAAAAAAAAAAAAAAAAAAAAATTAAAAAAAAAAAAAAAAAAAAAAAAAAAAAAGAAAAATCCAGTCCAGATTTCGTAGTCTCAGATTGAATTGTGACTGAATTGTAACATGAACTCAGGAGGTATTCTGTAAATATATGTGTGTGATGTTGTCTCATGAACTATTACAGTACTCACTAAAAGAATGCAGGAATTCATGGAGAAAAAGCAGATTTGAGATCTAAGGCACCAACTATAGAAAAATAATCCTGGAATACATTAAGCAGCAAAGAAGCTGTCAAAGACTTGTCAGGTTGATTGAAACCTTTTAAATATATTTAAACCCATGAATTCATGTTGATATTTTTTAAAAAGTGGTCACTTTTGGAAGGTGATAAGAAACCAATTTATTGTTTCATAAAACTGATAAAGGAAAATAAGAATTTGTCTTGCCTTTTCTGACTTGTGTAAGTGAGTAAACTCAGTAGTCGGGGAACTGTTTATTTACAAAATCTTTGTTTCCATTTTTTCTTTCTACTTTTTTTCTTCTCCCTTCTTTCCTTTTCCTCTCTCCCTTCCCTTATTCCTCTTCTCATTGGAACATTTTCTTCCCATTGCCCAAAGTTTATTACACATTTTGTTTCTTATTTACACTTTCAGTTTCTCATGCCAGAGAAACAAGGTGGTATTTACACGTGTGTCCAATTTATTCAACTTAAAGGTATGATCTCAACATGCATCCATTTAACTAGAAACGTCTCAGTCTTTTCCTTATGGCAGAGTAGTACTCCACTGTATAAAAAAACCCCACATCATCTTTATCCATTCATCAATTGGTGGGCATTTGGACTGCTGCTATAAACGTGTTTATGCATGTATCACTGTGGTGTGGTGCTTTAAAATCTTATGGAATGATACCAAGAAGGGAAATAGCTGGGTCAAATGGAACCTCTAGTTTTAGTTTTTTGAGGAATCTCCACACTGATTTCCACAATGGTGGCATCAGTCTGCACTCCCACTAACAGTGGAGAAGGGTTCTTTTCTCCCCACAGCCATGCTGGCATTTGTTACTGGTTGGTTTCTTGATAGTCATTCTTTCTGGAGTGAGATGGAAACTCAGTGTTGTTTTATTTTTTGTTTTTTATTTTTGTTTTTGGTACCAGGGATCAAACTCATAACCTTGCACCTGCCAGGCAGGTGCTTACACCACTGAGCTAAATCCCCATCCCTATTTTTTGAGACAGAGTCTCACTATGTGGTTTAGGCTGGCCTTGGACTCACTTTGTAGCCCAGGCTGGTCTCGAACTCGCAATGATCCTCCTGCCTCAGCCTCCTGAGTGCTGGGATTAAAGGCATGTACCTCTCAGTGTTGTTTTAATTTGCATCTTTTGACTGACCAGTGATGAATTTTTTCCATATATTTATTTGTCATTTCTAATTCATCTGAGAAGTGCCTATTCATTTCAGATGTCCACTTTTGAATTAGGTCTTTAAATTTGGTAGAGGGGTCTGATATTTTTAATTCTTTGTATATCTAGATAGTAGTTCTTTGAGGAAGAGCTGGCAAAAATTTTTCCCACACTGTGGGTTGTCTTTTCACTCTGTTGGTGTATTCTTTTCCTGTAAAAAGCTTTTTAATAAGATTAGATCTCAGTTATTGATTCTTTGAGAGAGTTCGTGTGCAATCAAGGTTTTATTTATTATGTCTTTTCCTATGCCAGTGTCATCAAAACTTCTACCTATTCTATCTTCCAGCAGATTTAGTGTTTTCTATTTTTTATTTAGATGTTTAATCCATTTTAGATATGGGTCTCAGTTTAATCTTTGGCATCTGGGAAGCCAGTTTTCCCAGCACCATTTATTAAAGAGAATATCTTTCTTCTAGTGAAGGTGTTTGGCTCCTTTGTCAAAGATAAGGTGACTGAGTATGTTCGGAGTTGTTTCTGCATCTTCTAATTCATTCAATTGATCCTTGAGTCTGTTATTTTGCCAATACCATGCTTGCTTTTTTTTTTTTTTTAAATCACAGTAGCTTTGTAGTATAATTTCAAGTAAGGGATTGTAATGCTTCCTACCATAAATTTTGTTGCCTAAAATTGCTTTTGCTATTCAAGGTCTCCTCTGGTTTCAAATGAATTTTAGGATTATATTCTTTAATTCTGTGAGATATACTGTTGGAATTTTGATTGGAATTGCATTAAATTTGTATAGCAATTTTAAAAGCATGACCATTTTCACTATATTGTTCTTCCTACCCAAGAACAAGGGATATCGTTCCATTTTCTGATACCCTCTTCGATATCCTTTATGAGTACTAGTTTTCAATGTAGAGATCTTTTACATTCTTCATTAGATTGATTCTTAGGTATTTCATTTTTTTGGATGCTATTGTAAAAGGTGTTTTTTCTGTAATTTCTCTCTCAGAGAGTTTGTTATTTGTGTACAGGAAGGCTATTGATTTTTGAGTGTTGATTTCGTATCCATCTATGATAGTGAATTTGGTTATTAAATCTGGAAGTCTTTTGGTGAAGTTTTTGGAGTCTTTGATGTTGAGTATCCTATCATGCACTACTTCTTCGTTTTCTATCCTTACTCCTTTTGTTTCTTTTTCTTGTTTAATTACTCCGGCTAATATTTCCAGAACAATATTGTATAAGAGTGGTGACAGTGGACACTCTTGTCTTGTTCTTGATTGTAGAATGAAAGCTTTCAGTTTTTGTTCTTTTAGTATGCTGTTGGCTGTTGGTTTGTCATAGATGGTATCTTGATTACTTTTCTCTTATTGCTGAGACAAAATATCTGATGCCCAAAATGAAGGAAGGAAAGATTTATTTAGCTTACAGTTTGTGGAGGTTTCATTCCATACTCAGCTGGTTCCAAGGAAGGGTAGCATGGCTGAGGAACAACCTTTCGTGGCGGCTGTGGCAGATACCTAAAGCAACAAGAGCAAAAGGACAAAAGGGCAAGGGAGGAGGAAGCCTCCCTCCCTTATATTGTATGCAAGCTATCTGCCTCAGGGCACTCACACCGCCAATCCCAGCACTAGATAATGAACCAGTCACAAACACTAGATTTAACTGCCTTCAAAAGGCCCACCCCCATGACTGAATGAGTCTTTGGGGGGACATCCAGACAGAAACTGTAACAGATGGCTTTTATCAGATTGAGATAAAGACCATCTATTTCAATTTTCTGTGGATTTTTATCATGAATGGGTGTTGGATTTTGTCAAACACTTTCTGCATGCATTGAGATGATCATACAGTTTTTGTCCTTGGCTCTTGTGTTACATTTATTGATATGTATATGTTGAACCATCCCTGCATCCCTGTGATGAATCCTACTTGGTCATGGTGTATAATCTCCTTGAGGATTTGCTGTATTCTTTTTGCCAGTATTTTATTGAGTTTTACATCTATGTTCATTAGGAAGATTGGCCTGTAGTTCTCTTTTTTGGTTGGATTTTTCTCTGGTTTTGGTGTCAGCATGATACTTGCTTCCAGGAATGAGTTTGGGAGTATTGCTTCTCTTTCAATTTTGTTAAAGAGTTTGAGAAGCAGTGGCATTAGATCTTCTCTAACTTTCTTGTAGAATTCAGCAGTGAATCTTTCAGGCCTGTCCTTTTCTTTGTTGGTAGGTTTCTAATTACACCTTCAATTTCATTGACTGATATTGGCTTAGATTTTTTACATCTTGATTCAGCTTTGTTAATTCATATATATCTAGGAATCTATCCATTTCTTCTGTGTTTTTCATCTTATTAGAATATAGGTTCTTGAAGTAAGTTTTGATGTTCTGAATTTTGATGATGTTGAGAATTTGTTGAGATTTCACCCTTTGCATTCCTAATTGCATGGATTTGAGTCCTCACTTTTTTTGATAAGGTTGGCTAAGGATTTCTCAATTTTATTTAATCTTTCAAAGAACCAAATCTTTGATTTGTTGATTATTTCTATTGTTTTTTTAGTCTCCATTGCATTAATTTCTGCTCCGATCTTTGTAATTCCCTCCCCAATACAAGCTTTAGGCTTGCTTTGCTCTTCCATTTCCAGAAGCTTGAGATTCAACATTAGGTTATTTACTTCAGCTCACTCTGGTTTTCTGATGTGGGAATTCACTGCTATAAATTTCCCTCATAGGACTGCTTTCATTGTGTCCCAGAAATATGTTGTATTAGAATATCATTTAATTGTAAAAACTGTCTAGTTTCTTTAATTTCATCTGTGACCCACTGGTTGTTCAGGAGGGTGTTAATTTTCATGTGTTTATGAAGTTCTTGTTTCTTTTACCATTGGTTTTTAATATCATTGCACTATGATCTGATAATATGCATGGGATAATTTTCAGTTTCTTTGCATTTACTTAAGCATGTTCTATGAACTAGTGTGTGGTCTGTTTTGGAGAACATCCCATGTGCCACTGAGAAGAGTGTGTATTCCAGTGTTGGGCAGAACACTCTGTAGACGTCTACTAAGTCCATTTGTTCAAAAGTTTGGTTCAGTTCTGATATTTCTTTGTTGATTTTTTTTTTTGGCCTAATTGATGTATCTATTTGTGATAGTGGGGTATTGAGGTCTCCCATTACAATCATATTAGTGCTTATTTGATTTTCATGTCTGTTAGTATTTGCTTTATATAATTGAGTGCCCTAGTATTTGATGCATATATATTTATGATGATTATTTCCTTTTGGATTGTTCCCTTTACAAGCTTTATTGACCTTATTTGTCTCTCTTAAGCAGTCTTGGTTTGCAATACACTTTGCAAATAGAATAGCTACCCTGCTTTCTTTCAGGTTCCTGTCACATGGAGTACTGCTTTCTGTCCTTTGATTTTCAATCAGTGAATTTCTTTCTGAATTAAATATGTTTCTTGTATGCAGCATATTGTTAGATCTTGCTTTTTGATCCATTCTGCCAGTCTGTTTCTTTTGATTGGTGAATTGGGACCATTAACATTGATGGTTATAACTGATAATGTATTGACTTATCCTTATCATGTTATTTTCTGTTATTGGTTCCCTTATTTTCCCATTTAATTGCTTTCCTTGTCTGGTGAATTCGGTCTGTTGGGATTCATGGAGTGTAATCCTCATTATCTCTTTCTAAAATGTCCTTCAGAACATTTTGTAGTACTGGTTTGGTGGTTATAAATCTCTTCAGGTGTTCTTTGTCATGGAAGTGACTTATTTCTCCATCAATTTTGAAAGATAGTTTTGCGGGATACATTGTTTTCTTTCAAAGCTTGAAATACTTCACTCCAAGCTCTCCTTGACTTCAGGGTTTGTGTTGAGAAGTCTGCTATGATTTTGGTGGGCATTCCTTTATAGATGACTTGTTTCTTTTCTCTAATAGCTTTTAATCTGTTCTTGTGTTGAATTTCTGGAATCTTGATTATTGTATGCTTTGGTGCAGATTTTTTTTTGATCATGGCTAATTAGAGTCTATATGCCTCACTTATCTATATGTCAAATTATTTTTCACTGCCTGGACGTTTTCTACCATTACTTCTGTGAACAGCTTTTTTATGTCGTTTGTGCTATCTTCTGCTGTTTTCTTTAACTCTGTTCAATCTTATGTTGCTGTTCTTTGCATCATCTAGCAACTGCTGGATTGATTTTTCATGGTTCCATGCTACTTTTAAGGAATCTTTTTAACCTGCAACCTCTTCTAGATCTGATATTCTGTCCTCACACTGGCTTATTCTGCTGCATGTACTTTCAATAGAATTTTTAATCTCTCTGTTTGAATCTGTTTCATGGATTCCATTTCCTTCCTATGTTGGGCATTCATAGTTCCCTTCATTTTCCTAAAGGCCCCTGTGTTTTTATGTGATTCTGCTCTAGATTCACCAAGCATGTCTTTCATTATGGTCCCTATCTCTGTAGTTATCTGAGAAATTATTTCTGATTTGATTTTTTTCCTGCTTTATTACTTCTGCCATTAGCCCTTCAGAGAGTTCAGGTGGCTGGTTTTCAAATTGTTCCATCTCACTGCCACCTGGGTTTGCCTTTGGTGAGCTGGAAGTCTGCAGTCGCATCTTGCTTAAGTGTCATTTCATTTTCTATTTTTTCTTTTTTTAGTTTAATTCCTGGTTTGGAGCTTATAAGTTGCTTATGACAAAGAACTTTATTGTTAGTATTAGAACTCTTCGGAAATGACTGCTTCTCAGAAATGGCTTCCAGTTGTAGCTAGCTTTGGGTTTTGGATCTCTTTAAAGTCTCTCCAATTTATGGGATGAGAAGTTGGTGCCTATTTGGCCTATCTCCTGGTTCTTTGGCACTGGACTGTATACTTTTTATGACCCTTAGGCAATCTCAGTCTTGGCACACTAGGAAGAACAGCTGATTAGAACAATTATGTCTCCTTTGGTAAAGTTGCACAATCACCAATAACAGTAGCATCAAGCACAACCTAGAAAATGATAAACTGTGGTAATTATTAATTTGCCACCTTAAACCATATGAGCTAATGGTGGTTATACAGCAAAATCTAGAACAAACCAGAAAATTGTATACAGTAAATATGCCCTGAGTATGATGATTTTTATCCTCAGGGAAAATTTAAAAGATGTTGAGGTGGCAGAAATAGAGAAATAGAAGAAGAGAAAGAGATTAGAAGCAAGCCTGGAGGACAAAGGAAGATTATGCAAACTTTGGGAAACTGAAAAAGAAGACAGGAAAGAAAGAGAAGGAAGAAAGAGCAGAATAACAACAACAACAAAACTAGAAATGATGATCACTTTCATATGAAAACAAGAAGGAACAATTAAGAAAAAGGGGAAAAAAAGCAAAAATAAGAAAAACAAAAGAAGAAAATAAGAAAAAGTATTCACTTCAAGATATGTCTCTGCTGTCACTGGTAGAATTCCTGTAAGCCAGCTATAGATTTATGGTGGGGTAGTGAATAATCCAAGCAATCCTGCACCTTTAGCTTCATTGAGGTTCAATCTGGTTTCTGGCTGTGGAGCTGGAACCAAGTTTTTTCAACCTGCAACACTCTGTGTCTCCTGCTAGCTTGAACTCAGCTGCTTGATCTGCCGATTTGACATCTGTTCTGCCTCACCATGACACTGGGAGGCACTAGATGGAGCTAGCACACTGGTACTCCTGAGTTCTGAACTCGGTCTGTCTCCAAGACGGCTACGGGCCAATTACCCTCTCCTCGGGAATGTCTGAATACAAATATCTCATCAGCCTCTGCAGTGTAGTGCATTTCCCACTCCATTCTACTGGTGCATTTCTCCATGGAAGCCTCCGGTTGCCAGTATTCACTGTGCATCTGCAGGTTCAAGCTGCCCCTCCCACACAGTGAGTCAGGGCTCATGGAGAAAGCACTGCTTGTTGCCTTCTGCTTTGTTGAAGTCTCTCTCTTCACACTCGGTGGGCTTTAATTCTCACTTCAGATCCTTGTTGGGTCCCAGGCACCCACTTCCCTCCTGTTCCTCACAATGCCATGTTCCACTGTCTGGACCCCAAATCTCAGAGAGGTCATTCTCTGCTGTTCGTTATTCCACCATCTTTCTCTGTTAAGTAGGGTGATGATTCCTACGGTTGAGTTGGTGGGAGGATTAGAGATCAGGGAAGTGTTTATGAAAGTACTCCAATTACTAAGTGAAATGAAATAGAATTAGAGCATCAATACTTTGCCACCACGAATGCACAGGTAACAGATATTGAAGATCGATAGCTCCTCAAAATTACAAAAAGCATAGCAGCCATGACATGATGTGCCTTCTATAGTTTCACTTGACCATCATCATGGTTTTACTAAAGGAATTAAAACACAATCTGATCCAGTGTCCATATCTGCTAAGTTGCAGAAAATACAGAAGACAGAGCAACATGCAAAACTATCCTGAGTGTGTAATCAGAAATTCTAGACCCATCGTGGTGAACCTGTAGCACACGTGCAGCAGGGGCTCTTTATTATCACTGAAAGCTCTGACAGGTTTGCCATCATTGTCGGGAACTCTGTAGGTCGGTCAAATGGCTTAAATTTTTCCACAGATAAATTATTATAGGAAAGGAAAGGGCTAGAAGAGGAGTCTATAATATAATTGAAAAGCGACCACATTTTAAAAATACCTAAGACCAAACTACAGCGCCTAGGGAATGCATATTTGAGTGATAACCCTTTTTAAATAAATTACTGTAAAAATTAAGATAATAATATCTTGTGAGGGAGAGAGGTACTTCTGTTGGACCGGGCACAAAGATCTTTGAAATGGCTGCTGGCATTTTGTTTATCTGGATGGATTCTCCCTTCTAGGTATTTTCTCTCTATATATGTTTTATTTTATAGAAAACAAAGTAAACCTTTTAGTAATGTTCCAAGGTTCTAGATACTGTAGTTCCAAGTGGAAAAGGAAAAAGTAGAATTTGGAAAAAACCTAATTGAACTGTTTAAACACGCGACATTCTTCCTTAGCCTTTAAAGAAAACACATTAGGTGTAGGTATTTAGCATGTAATTTTCTTTTTCTCTGACCATTTCTTGTATAGATAGTAGAGAAAGGATGGTCACAGCAAGCTGTTTGTCTTGGGCTTTGTTTGAATTTAGGAATTG
>RJWM01040433.1:0-15493 GCA_004363535.1 Dasyprocta punctata
TAATCTGAGAAACTACTTTGAAGATAACAATACACACTATATTAACCATTGTTAATCTCCTAGCATTTTGTTTTGAAATTCTGTATCATGGTTTTTATTCTTTTTTGTAAAAAAAAAAGAATAGCAGCTACTTCTCAATAGTTTTATACCTGCAATTGTTTTCAATAAGTTTCTTTTCCTTTTGCTCTTTTTTGTATTATTTAACTAAACTTCAAAACTTAGAACTTTTATTTATTAATATCCTAAAATGTTTCATTTGTGCTGCTTCTAGCTTGTCTTTCTTTTGTGTGATTCTTTTTATTTTTTTTAATTCTAATTCTTGATGTCTTTCTACTTGTGCTTTTCTATTCTTTTGCTGTCTAGCCATATCTTTTCCCATTTTTAGGGCATGTGCTCTATGGCCTTGTTCAATAATGTCTGAGTCAAAATTTCATGTATTCATAGTAGTGTCTACAGGGTGTTTTTATTCATTTCCTATTCATTTTTCTCATTGCTGTCTTTATTTTCTTGTTTAATAACCTTTTACACTGCCTGGGTATGCTTATTTGTGATTATTGCTTGTTTTTTAATAAGGTTTGCTGCTGGAATTTCTCATGGAGGGAGGAATAAAGGCCACGTTCTAGGCTCTAAGGGGCCCCATTAGAGGAGAGTGAGCCTGTACGTTTCACAACCCTGCAGAACGAGGCACACAAATCTCTGGCCATTTTGTTTTTACTTTTGCTTCACAGTGAGACTCTGTCATGTAAATATGACTGGCCAGTGTGCTTCTTGAGAAGCAGTGCTACTTTTCCTCTGGGAAAGTTAGTGCTCCAGACATGAGGCTTCTGGTTTTATCCTCATCTTAGGTCCATGGTTTTCCAGAACTATTCCTTCAGGGGGTGCCTGAGATTTGCAGCTACAGGCAACTCCTTCTAGGGAACTCTTCCTGGCCCTTCAGCACTTCTTTTACCCTGTCCTTGGACTTGCGGTGCTGGGTTCTAGCTGCTGAAATGGTCAATGTTAGGTGTGAGCTTGTCTGAGTAACTGAGTGCCCACCTACAGGGTTAAGTGTTCTGGACGAGGCTGTGAGAGCGTTTCTGGAGGAGACTGACATTTGAATTCGTGGACAGAGCAGCACAGAGAACACTCACCAAGTGTGTGCGTCTCATCCAAACCAGCGAGGGCTTGAGTGGAATGGAAGTCTGAGCCAGAAAGTTTCCTTCAATCGGGGTGCCTTTGAGCTGAGATACTGGCTGCCTTCTGCCTCTGAACTCTGTCTTAAAATAGAAGTACGCCACTGTCTTCCCTGGGTCTCCAGCTTGTTCACTTCCAGATGCTGGGGTTTCTTAGCTTCTGTGATTGTGTGAGCCAGTCTGTTCCTCAGAGCACATCTATGTCTACACACGCAGCTACTGTTCTCTAAATAACCTGTTGGTTCTCTTTCCCCAGAAAACTCAGACTAGTTCAAAATTGACCTTCAAAATTCATCCCAAGTGAATTTGTATTCAGATGTTAGTATTTTTATCAGGTAGTTTTGAAGAGGAAAAAGGGAAAATCCACAATCTTCATTCAGCTACTTTTATAATTGGAATCATGTCAGGCTATAGGATACTCTCTCCATGATACGTGATTGTGAGTACATGCTCTTCAGCCTGTGGGTATTTCACAGATCATAAATATGCATCAACTTTTATATTAGAGTCCAAGGTTTAGGATGTATAGAACTTATTTCAAAGATGACCCGAAGCCATTGCCACCAAATCTGATATTCTGACACTGAAGGAATTTTTCCTAGTAACTTACTAGGAAAACCACCTGCTTATAAACCAATATAGTATCTTTACTCTTGTTCCCGTCATCACCTCTATCTCTTTATACTACAAGGAGAGGGGAATCAGTATTTACAGATCACCTGTTATATTTTGGCTGATTGCTTTTGAGGGGCGTTTGGCTTTCCTCACTAAACCACTAATTTCACCTTAGGAGTCTGATATCCCACAGAAAAATAGCAGAACCAGGCATACCATTTTGACAAGATGGCCAAATCTTACTTTAAACAGTAGTAAAAAATCCATATACATAAAGGAACAAAGAAGCAAGCTTTTATACCCACAAATTTGAAGGAGTGATAGGAGTGGGTGTAAGTAATTGAACATAAATTCTTGATACCAGCATACACTTAAGCTGGTCTAGAAGTAAGCTAACAATAACTCGTCTATTCTGCATGTACTGGGAGAGTCTGAAGACAGTGTGATGGCAGTTTTGTCAGGAGGAGGAAGAAATTGATGACTATAGCTACCTCAGCCAAGTGTCTAAAAACAATGTTCAAAATTCCACCCATCAACCTGAGGAGATGAATAACTGAAATCACATTATACCTATATTTTCTGATGTGAAAACTGTCAACATTACTGTCACTGACAATGTTCTGACTGAGCTGGAAGGAGATTTTTGGCAGTTCACAATCTGTTAGCTCGTATTTCTACAGCTCTGGGGAAATGGCCTCAATACTTCAAAACCCAATAGTTGGATTGTCAGAGAGAAATCAGGGTCAGAATGGAGTCATTGATCCAATACTTTCAAAGTTCTAGAAGAAACAGACAATATGTGGTGTCAACAGATTTGGCTGAGACAGTGGAAGGAAGGGTATTGTTCATTTATTTGATGTCTATTTATTAAATGCTATTCCAGGCACTATTCCAAACAAGAGATCAGTAAAGGCCCTGCCCTGAAGGAGCTTAATCCATGTTTTGTGTTTTTCTGGGGTGGGGCTAGGAATGGAAGGTATCATAGGAACATGTAAGACATAGTGGGGAAAACGCAGTGGACCAGCGTTAGCGTAGGGTGGTAAGTGGGGTGTGGTCCTTCAGGAAGGGCCGTAAGAATGTCCTCTAACCTGGAGGCACCAGCCTCGGACAGATTCATCGTGGAAGTGCACTGGATATGCTGTGGTGCGTGTGAGTCTTCCAGACGTTGGTTCATCTTTCAGTGAATCAGCCAGTGATAAACTTGAGGGGCCAAGGAGCCAAAGTAGAGTATTTTATTTGACAAATGAATGGACTTACATATGGGCTCACATGATTTAATGCCCATGCTTCAAATACAAATAGCGAATTACATTGCCATGTTTTCTTTTCTACAGGTTGTGTTTTACACAGAGAATTCAGTGACCAAAGTTTATATGTCTACACAGGGACCAAGCATTTTTAAATGTCTCTACCTAATGTGCAAAACATTCACAAATTAAAAATATTGGGTGCTTTAATTTACAAAGCAAAAACATAGGCAATGTGTCACTGAATCCTCACAACACAGTGTCCATGTGTAGGTATTCTTTGTTTTCAAACTGAGGCACAGACAATACATTAAACCAGTTTGAAAGATAGGATGAGGATGCATACAAATCATTGGACTTTACATTTGTCTATCTTTCCCCTTCTTCATGTTATTCTCTCTAAAATAAAATTAAAAAAAAATATATGGTGCATTTGTTGTCTTTGGGTAGTGGCCAGGTAGAGTGGTGAAATCTTTTGGGTTTAAACACTTTCTCCCTTGAATAGCTTTTGCTCTTGCACTTTTGGAAACTTTTTGGGCTGGAGATGCCTCTCCTCTGCCTTACTTGTCAAGCTATAATCTCAGGTTAGGCCCAATATTCATTAATCCTTGGATAACAGCATTAAAGTATTTATTTTGCAATGGACAATTATGTTTCAAGAAGTATCAAACAATAGAATTTCAGATACCATGAGGAGAGAATGGTAGGAACCTCTTGGAAATGATGACAAGCAGTTTTATAATCTACTTATCTATAACATCAGCTGCTTCTGAGCAATTAAAAACAAGAATCTCCGTAACCTGTCAGAAAAAAGTATCTACCTTATTTTACCTTGATGAACTAAATGAAATGTGTGTCTGCTGGATTTTGCCATAGCGTTGGCTTTCTTCTCCACTCATGACCATGCGAGTTCTAACATGCGCTGAAGTAATTAAATGCCAGAAAGCATCTTCAAATTTTGTTCTTGCTCAGCCAAATGCATATTTTCTCCCACACTCCTTAGTAGGTGTGGGGCCAGAGGCTCAAGCAAGACTGTACACATTAGTGTCTCCAGACATGATGAGCTGATCACCATCAAGGTGACACTGCTTCCTGCAAGGTGGAATCCCTCTAATCATGGTGTTTGGAGGACTCTCAGATTTCTCCCTGAAAATTTTATTCTGATGAACTTTTGCCTTAAATAAACACTAGCAGAAACTTTTCAATAAGTGAGAAATAACATGAATACAAACAGCAAGAGATGTGATGTTAAGCCTTTTCATTACCACTACCTCATATAATCCTCACAGTCAACCCATGCGGTTGATGCTGTTAAGCCTGTACTCATTTTGCAGCCAAGAAAATGGACCCACATGATGTTTATGTGATGCCTCAAATCGCACAGACTGCAGAGAATGGAATTTAGGTCTTGGAGAGTAGTTGACTCACAAGTCCATTTTCTTAGCCATTTCATATATTTTGGGGACATATGAATTGGTAGAAAGAAATAAAAGCATTTTTGCCAAGTATTTATAAGTGGCTTCCTGTTTCCTGAATGCTAGATATGGTATTTAATTTCTTTAGTTTCTTAATGAAATAATACACTGATGATAAAGATGAAGGTAAAAGTGATGATGAAAGTGATTCTTTTCCTTCCCCCTCCCCTTGTGATTTTTGAAGTCCCCCCCCCAGAACAGTTCCAAGTTATTCCTCCTATTAATGGTCCCTATTGCTCGTAAGAAAGAAAGACATAGTTATGATGATAGGGCTCATGCTACTGCAATATAGGGAGTGTTTGACCTATAAAAATTCTCATGAAAACCTAATCCTGTGAGATGCATGAAAGATAACTTGTTATCTTACCCCAGTAACTATGTGGGAATCTCTACCACATTTTCCTTTAACCACAAGAAGGCTAAGAGAACTTGGGGTTTCTGTGCAACAGGAGAGGGTTCGTGTGGTTCCATGAATACTTACACAGTCATTCATTTTAAAGAGTTAGAGAGATTATAGCACACGGTAATTCCTAATTTTCCAATGATAAGCAATGTGTTTTTAATATGCACACATTGGATGTACTTTACTTATGTATGGGGCGGGAAGAAGGCTTCTGGAAGTTAATATTGTAACTCAGTTCTGAGTCTAACATAAGAATTACCCAGGTGAAGGAGGACGAGGGACGTGAAAAATGTACCAGGCTTTGAGAGGAAGTTTAAAATAGTCCCGAGAAGTAAGCAAAAGTAACTGAGTCCTCCGTAATTGGTGACAAATGACCTTCAAGCATTCTCATTGGAATTAAGGAAACGGAAGGCGTGATGGTGACTGAGTATGGGGGTGAGAAGGCTGCGGCTGGAGATCTGAGTTTATGCACAGAGTGGATGACGATGTCAGAGAAGTTTTCTTTTTGAGATAGGGTTGCATCTATGCAGTCTAGGCTGTCCTCAAACTCATGATCCTTCTGCTTCAGTCCTCCAAGTGCTAGGATTACAGGTGCGCACCACCATGCCTGGCTAGGATGGCGTTTTTGAGGAAGAACATTTGTTTCTTAAATTGAACAATTTATTTTACCCCATTTTTCATTGAAGTGTAACATCTATGTAGCAGGGGCTCAGATGGATGATGGAAGTTACAAAGTATCCACTATCTAGAGCAATACAGGGAACTTTCAGCTTTCTAGCTATGTCCCTTGTACCTTCTCCCAGCTGTTTTTCTTTCTCCAAGGGTAAATCGCTCTCCCATTGCAATAGGTCAATTCAACTGCTACATGTATACTTTATTTTTGATACTTTACTTATTGTACTACCTATGAGGTCTAGTTTTAATTTTTATGATTATATTATAATATATTGATCAATTTATTGATGGACATTTGGGTTACTTCCAATTTTATTTGCTGTTATAATTTATATCCAGAATGTCTCCCAAAAGTCTTGCGTTCAAGGCTGGTTTCTGGATGGCGATTAGATCATAGGGCTGCTACAGTCATCAGTGGATTAATTCAAGGATGAATCCATGTGCTGTTAGGAGGTGGGGGCTTGTTGGAGGCATAGGTCACTGTGGTGTGGCCTAGAAAGGTTTATTCTTATCTGTGACCTCTCCCTTCTCTCTCTGCTCTCTGGCTGCCATGGGGTGAGTAGCTTTCTTCTGCCATACCCTCCTGCCATACTGTTTCTGTGTTTGAGCCAACCAGTCATGGACTGAATCTTCCTAAACAGTGAGCCAAAGTAAATTTCTCTTCCTTTAAGTGGTGGATGTTGAGTATTATGACCCAGTGACAAGAAAGTGACTAATATATAAAGCTGGTATCAGTTGTGAGGTGGTTGCTGTGACTGTACTTGATCATGTGTTTTAGAAGCTTTTGCAACTGGTTCACAGAAGTTTAGATAGGTTTGGATATGTGGGCTACAGAAGCCCCAGAATACTGTAAACAGATCTTGATGGGTGATTTTAGTCAGAACCCAGAAGACCAGAACTTTGATAGAAATGTAAACAGTAAAGGCCAGGCTTATGAGGGTTCAGTTGAGAATGAGGACTCTATTGGGAACTGAACTAAAGGCTATGCATGTCTTATTCTGGTAAAGATTTATTTATGTCCTAAAACTTTGTGTGAGGCTGAATTTAAAGACAGTATGTGAATTATCTGACAGAGGAAATCTCAAGGCAACCCATTGTTCAGGTTGTGGTGTGGCTATTGCTAGCTGAAGTTACCCAGATTTATAGTGAGAATTAAGAACAAAGAACAGATTCAAGAGATGTAAAAGTTTGCATTTTCACCAGAAGGGAAGTACCTGCAAAACTGAGCAAAAGAGAATGTGGTTGTTAAAGAGATTAGTGTCATTAAAAGAATTCAAATTCTTTGCATTAGGACAATAGTAAAGATGTCTTAAGGGAATTTCAGTAAGGGTCGGACCTCACCCATGGCAGGCTCAAGGCTAGAAAAATCAAACTCCTTTAAAAGCCTTTGAGAAGAGAGACTCAGGGCACCGTGCTCATCCACAGCAGCCTAGAGAAGTGCTTCTCTGATTAAGTCAATCAGAGTTCAGCCGTCCAGGGATTTAGGAGCCACTACACCCATGGTCCGTGGGAATCCATCTACCACTCAGTTTGGTGGCAGACCTTTGCATCATCTAGATGGTGCTAGTTGTACAGGCATGCGGAATGGAAGAGTTGTGGATGCATGGAAGATTCCATTCAGACTTTAGAGGAAGGTTTGGGAGGCCAGGAAAAGAGCCACAGAAAGGATGATGCATGAAGCTGTGATCATGAGGCTGAAGGGGCAGTGGAGAGCCCCAGAGAATTTGAATTGCCGGAAGTGTGGAACATCTGCCAGGGAAAGTCACAGGCGGTGAACAAAGCCAACCAAGAGGGACCACGTGGTTTGCAAACAGCGAGGTCACGGGGTGGTGCTGCCCAAGCCCCTTGAGCTTACATCTCAACATAACTTACTTTGGGAGCTCAACCTGGAGAAATAAGATCTAATATTTGCCTTGCTAGATCTTTATCTTGATTTTGTCTAATTTCTTTCTATTCCCCCATTTCTCACTTTTGGAACGAGAAGGTCTATACAATGACATTCTGTGTTAGAAGTGTTTAACTTTCTTTTTGATTTTTACAGGAACTTATAACTAAGACTTTGCCTGAGTCTCAGAGGAAAGCTTGAGAATGGGCTTTTAAGCAATGAAACTATTGAGACTTTGGTGACTCTTTACAATGGACTCAATGGGTTTTGTACAATGAGGTGGATGTCAACCTTTTGGGGGCAGTAATGGAATGTAATGGCTGAGATCTAGAATGTCTCCCCAATACCCTGTGTTCAGAGGTGGGATTTTTCAACAATAAATGGGTCATGAGGCCACTACTCTCATTAGTGGATTAACCCATTGATGAGTTCATGTGCTGCTAGGAGGTAGAGCTTACTTGGAGGAATGAGTCACTGGGGGTGTGGCCTGAAAGTTGTATTCTTGTTCCAAGCTCCTCCCTTCTCCCAGTGCTTCCTGGATACCATGCCATTTCTGCATTGAAGCAAATGAACCACTGACTGAGTTCTCTAAAACTGTGAGCCCAGATAAACCTCTCCTCCTTTAAGTTGGGTATTATGTTCCAGTAATATTTCCAATGACAAGTAATACTGTCTCAACAATTCTTATAATGTCTTTGGGATATACTAGCATGCATTTCTGGTGAACATACAAGTAGGAGAACAATTGGCAGGGCACAGGATGTGAGTGTATTTAGCTTTCGTGGATACAGTCAAATGAATTTCTATATAGGCAGTATTAATTTTAAATCCCACCTGCAATGTATGAAAATTCAATTTTCTCCATATTATCACCATCATTTTCAGTTTTTTCCTACCCACTGCTATTATTGTTTTTCTCTTCTGACTGGTATGTGGTAATGTTTCACTGTGGATTTACTTGAATATCCGTATGACTAATGATGTACAGAGTCTTTTCCAATGCTTGTTGGTCATTTTAATATCTATTTTATAAGTTACTTCTTTAAATCTTCTTCCCAAATTCAAAATTTGTATTGTCTCTGTTTCTCGAAATTGTTTTTTAGAAGTACTTTTTCACAATGAGGGAGACTTATCCAAAGGTTATTGGTTAGGAAAAGCAAGTAATTATGGGCAGTAATATAGATTAAGTGCCAGATATTCTTTCTGAATACTTTGCACCTAATAGTTTACTTAATTTTCACAAGTCAGCTCTTTGAGAGAGAGACTGTTACTAGTCTTCCTCATTTTTTAGAGACAGAATCACACTGCATTACCAAGATTGGTTTCAAACTTCCTGTTCAAGCAGTCCTACCTTCTCAGCCTTCTGAGTGGCTGGGACAACAGGCGTGCAGCAGCAGGCACAGCCCTTCCTATTTTGTAAGTAAAAATCCGAGGAACAGATTTATTTTATCATGTGTTCACAATCACATAACTAGTTAGAAGGCAGAGCTGGGGTTTGAACACGGTCTTCTCCGAAAGCCTTCCTGTTTAACTGTCATGCTACACTACACTAGAATGTAATAAATGGAACAAAGTCCTTAAAAGGAATGCTTGGGATCCAGAGTACAGATTGGAATAATAGCCTTAAATAAGAGTGGGGACATGCTGATGGTGAAGAGGAAAACAAGAGCAGGTTCAGGAGGTCTGCAGAGGGCTGCAACAGGAAGCTGAGAATGAACTGTCACTTGAGAGTTTCTACTGTCTTTAGTTAAGCAGCAGCAAAATCTTGTTTGGAGTGAAGAGGTGGTGAGATTTTAAGAAGAATGAAAAAAGGCTTAAATGAAAATTTTGGAAAATAGAGTACAGACCAATTAAAGATGCAGCAGGATTTCCAGGGACACATGAGTATGAATTTGAGATTGGAGACCCCACAGATCTATTCTGGTATTAAACTTAATGCTGTGCAACTGACTCCAATAGAGACTGGTGCCGTATCCTCCACGCCAAGAGGGTGATTTCAATGATTCAGGGCAGAACTTTGTTTTTCCTTTCACTTCTATTGAGCTAAGGTAAAGTTGAAGCTGTGTGGACTATGTGGAAGTGTGTTGTGGAGGCAGTGGGCCTGCAGAGGTCATGCTGGAGGAGTGATGAGGAGCCAGGGAACAGCGATGGGGGAAAGAGGAAGGGTCCAAAGGACAAGTATCAAAGGTCAAAACAGTGCTGGTGGGTAAGTCAGCAAGGGTAGGAAGTGGTGCTCAGAGGTCAAGCATTTGACCTGTGCATTATGTTTTGGAACAGTGATCTCGATAATGACAAGGGAAAGGTGCAGTCGTGGGTGCAATGGGTGTAAGTAGAGGTGAGCGGGTGCAGTAAAGACGAAGCTCCTTGGAGGTGAAGGAGCCCAAGAAGAATGGAGATGCTAGGTTGCACCCGAGTAATTGAAGAAGACACACTGTGGGTCCGGAAGAGCTGCTGGCGGAGAAGCAGATGAATTTGAATCTATGTAAGTGTAGGAAGTGGTTTTAAGTTTTGCAGGTGACTTTGAAAACAGAGAATAGAAGAGAAAGGAAGTAAATGCCACAGTTGAATAACACAAAGTTCAAAGGGACTGGTTTTTAAACGAGGATGGAAGAATAAAGTTTGAGAAGTGGTTTTTATGTTTTTGAGCTTAGCACAATTTCTGACACAATAGGCTGCCAAAAAATGTTTGTGGAAATAAAGAGAAAATGTAGGAAGGAAGAGACTATGCATGATCCACAAAAAAATTACATGTTTCTTTCTCAAGATTTATATAGAGGAAAGAGGGAAGATAGGAATCAGTAGTGGATTAATTTAAGGAACAGATAAAAAGGCAATTCATTTGTTAATAATTTCTCTTTAGATCTGGTTTATTGCTTTCTATATGAAGATTAGTGAGTGCAAAGGTATTCTTTTCTCACCCCATTATAACAAATCTTAGAATGAAGCAAATCTTATCAGGATCTTCCAAACTTGGGGCCTAATCTTATTAAGGACACAAGAAAAGCACTAACAATGGGCACATCCACCACAACTAATGAGCAGCATGTTGGGCACTGTTCTGAGAACTCTGTACAGTTTAACTCATTGAAAAATATCCTCAGGACAGATTTTAGGCATTCTGCTAGGGAGTTGTGATAAAATCAAAGGAAAGACTTTGTGTTGACCAGAGGCCTCCATTCTTTGCAGCCATGACCTTCAGGGCATTGTTAGGTCCGACATTTCTCCTATCTAGAGCTTGAGAATGTTCAGAGAAGTTACTGCTCTCTGCTGCTATATTTCATGTCACTTCCCACAAAGGTTCTTGAATAGTAAAATGCATTATTTTCAATGACTTCTTCATTATTTGTATGCCCATTTCACTCTAAAAACTTGAGATATAGATGAGGAAGACAGGTGTTACTCCAAGAATGATTAAATTTTGTTTGATTTATAGCAAATATATAGGCCACAGATGCTCCTTGACTTACAAGGGGGCTATGTCTTAATAAATCCATCATACACTGAAAATACGGTGAGTTGAAAATGCATTTAAGAAACCCAAGTGTTGTAGTCAGGGGTTACAGGGAGAACAATTACGTACAGGACACAGAATTTATAATGCTGTTTTATGATGGTCAACCAGAGTTAAACACAAGAAAGTGCAGGAAAATCTGTCCACAAAACTAAAGACCCAGAATATTCAACCAAGGGCCTGGATCCCACAGCAATGTCCTGCATGAGTCCAGTGTAAGATCCAGAGCCCATGACCACGCCTCCCATGAGTCCATCTGGAGGTCTAGAGCACACAACAAGGACTCATGCAAGTCTGTTTTATGAATCTGCATGGGAAAGGCCCAAAGGTCAGTGGTGGAAGCTAGAAACTCTATGCCAGTGGGGTGAAGGAGGTGTGCAGTAGGTTGAGGGTTGTACACTGGAGCTGAGAATTCATGCTCAAAATAAGGAGCAGGGCTGCCCTGAAAAGTACCACAGCCATCCTCAGTGACAGTGAGGTCCTGAGCTCCCGTAATGATGAGAACAGTTGAGTACAGGTCAGGAAGCCCAGAGTGACAAGCTTCTCCAGCACACATCTTCCCCTCCAGAGCCAGGAAGCGATGCTCAATGTGAGGAGCAGAGCTCCCCCAAAGTGAACCACAGCCACCCTCAATGACAAGGTCCCAAGCTCCTCTGACGATAATGGCCGAATCCATATTGGGGAAGCTAGCATGACAAGCTCCTCCAGGAGAACCAGCGGCTCGAAACAGCAACACTTAGGAGAACCCACATCATCTCGCTCTTCTTCTCCATGTCTCTGTTTATGCTGGCAACTTTCCTCAGGTGGGCCATCTACACCCAGTACCATGCTGATTTAATTCAGCTGGTGCTAAGTTGACTGCCAGTTTTTAATCCAGAACACCAAGATACTTACCAAACAACATAGCTGCCTTTATCTTCTTTAAACATGCTCAGAACACTTAAAACAGTCTAGATTTGGGCAAAATCACCTAACACAGGGCATCTCATAATAAAGTGTTGAAGATTTTATGCAATTGATTGAATACGCTTGTCCAAGTGAACAATGGATATGCGGGTACATCTCACACCACCGAAAAGTCGAAAGTCGTGAAGCCCATTCGCTGGGAATCATGGACGGTCTGTGCTTGCAAACTCAGTGCCTTCCCTCTCCCTGGAATCCACGCAGCACGGTCCCTGCTCCCCGAGCCCCATCAACCGCAGCTCACCCACCAATCTCTCACATCTCTCAGTCAAGCGAAAAGCGGCCTTGAGTCACTGACACACACGGTTCCATTTGCCGGCACTTCCTCAAACTCTTTTTTTTCCTCAAAAAAGTTTTGGGAATTGAGTGGGCAGATAAAAAGCACTATCTTTGGGACACTCAGGTACAGCACTCCCATTTTTGTTTATTTGCCTCAAAGATAACTGCGTCTATGGCAGAGAAAGTTAGCGTATGGCAGACCTGATGGCGGACAAGGCCTTCTTACTTATTTTCCTGGAATAGAAGTGCCATTTTCCAAACCCACTCTCAGCAGACTTCAAAACCTTGGCTGTTTTCGTGACTCCGTAAGATCTCTGGTCTCAGCCTTCTTTCCCGTGCCCCAGAGGTATCAGCCTCCTCTGTCATGTCGGCTTATAGTGGAGGAGCTGTGGGGAGGGCAGAGAAAGAAAGGGACTTTGGGGCAGTAAAATGCCCACTTTGTTTGTTGCTCCTGCCAGACACTGAGCGTACAGCTTCTCCTCGTGGCCCGTCTTCTCTCTGACAGGGTGCAGGGGAGATCGATTCTCCCTTCTCTTTCCTCCAAATCAAACAGTGAATCAAATGGGGATGTTAGTGTAAACACAGGTCTCCTTATTTCATTTCAGCGTTGGAGGTGTCTCTTGGCAACGCAGGTCCTGCTCCTCTGATGGACTGCAAAGCCAATGTTTATAAACCATCCTTTCGTCCAGACTTGCATAATGGAGTTCAGATTTTGTCTTATCATTTTAGTAATAGACAGCCCTTCACTTCTCCAGGCTCTCCAGTGATTTGCATTTGTGAATGGAAATTTCCTTCAAGGCTGCACTAGAAACCAATGAAGTTTCTTTCTTTTCTCCCCTCCTCCTCCCTTCCCTCCCTTCCTCCTTCTTTCTTTCTTTCTTTTGTCAGCAGTAAAATATTATGGGAAGTGTCAGTATATTTAGTGAATCAAAACTGAATTGTAATCGAAGCTGAATTCTGTAATTTACTAGGAGTGCCTATTCCGTCTCCTTCTCGATAGTCCCTGATAAATCACTACTGAGGCCTGTGACTCATGGCACGTGGCTTGAGAATTGCCCTTTCTACATTTTGTGGCTATTCTGGAATGTGGACAACAGTCTGATACCAGCAGAGCTGTCTTCGGAGTCACCCCCAGCCCCAACCTCCTCCTGGTAGCTCCCGCAGACCCCTGGTCTCCTTTAAAATGCACATACAATGCCTGTCCACAAGGCCGGGGCTAAGACTCAGTGCTCTGTGTTGAAAACGTGCTGTTTCCCTTGGGTACTTCCACCCAGCAAATCCTGGAGACATTTTTGTCCAACACACGTATGTATTATGTATCAGCTTTTTGTCACTGTACTAGAAATTCCTGGGATCCTAGTGTTTTGGGCTGTTACTCTTTTCAAAAACTATTGTTCTAAAGTACCTCTATATACTGGTTAAATTAACAAAGAATTTGAGAAATTAAGGAAAGTATATTTATACTCTTACCATTAAGATGAGCTGTCATTTGAAGGAGGCATTTTCGGGGCGAGCCCGTTCTTGTATTTTAAAAATCCCATAGCCCGGGAGACTGACTTCTATATCACACAGGATATAATAGCAATTAATGCTCAAAAATGCTTTCAGACAAATATTTGGGCGTCTCAACAAGTTTGGTCTGTTCCATTCAAGTAATTTTGGGTGTTTCATTAATCATAAGATAATCATGGACTCTCTCTTTATGTTACATTTTCTACAATGATTGCATAAAATCTATACTAAAATGTTTGACTATACATGGTGATGCTTAGGTATACACACTCAGAGTGCAGGCAGTAAGTCCAGCTAAATGATCTCTCCCCCAAGGCACTGCAGAAATCAGATTTCCCAAGGACCTTCTTTCCAGGACTCAAGAAGAAAAGGAGCATATGCTATTTACGTACTATATGTATGTAATATATGTGCTTACACATACATTGATGAAATACTCCCTGCACACCTTATGCATGGAACCAATAATTCTTTAAAATGAATGCCAACTTTCTGCCACAAAAATCAATTAGCTTCTTGAGTCACTGACTCTCTACTGGATTTTGAGAAACTCATTTTACCCCTTCTCTGTCTCAGTGTCCCGTTCTGGTTTCCAATGCTTTCTCCAGGGAGGCTGGATTTCCCGCACTGAGGGCAAAGCTCTAGGGTACCAATGGGCTGCATGTGTAATTGAATCTCTGGTTCAGCAAGATTTGTAGGAGACCTTGCTATATGTACACACTATATCCAGCTCACAAGTTAAGTGAACTTGCAATGTAGTGGTAGACGCCAAAGAAATAGAGGGAAATTAAAAGACAGGGGTTAAAACTTAGGGTTTTTTTTTTCCCCCACAGTGGTTTAGCTATCTCTGCACTAGAGGCTCCTCATCCCCATGATCATGGTAGCTGCATCTGGTCATTTATCTTTTTTTTTTTTGGCCTAGCTTTTTCTCCTCTTTTTTTACCTCTCTTTTTCCTCTTTTTTCTCTTCCTTCTCCTCCTTCTCCTCCACCTACTGGAGATCTGGGACTGTGGTGAGCCACCCACACTGTCCTTGAGTTCTATTTCCGATGCAGGCAGTAATCCAAATATACTTTGCCTCCGTCTTTCCACTAACGACAGATGTGAGAGTTCTTAGCAGCTCGTGTCTCCTATTCTCAAAGACACAGAGGAGGTCCACTTCGGTTTCATTTCTACACAACAATTGCAAGGTTAACCCTTATGTCTGATTCCTTTCACTGATCAAGAGAGTATTTTTTTAAAAAAATTATCACTCACTTTGTGGAATTTTGCTTACATAACAATTTTTAATATAAGGTCTATTCCATTCCCCTAATCTCCTTCAGATTTTCAACAGCCAAGTATTGCCCTTTTAGGTGTATATGGAAATCCACATCTATGCACTATGAAGGGTAATTCAGGTTTACAACCATTTATCCCTTACAGAATCTACCATATGTACTTTTTATCTCTGTATCTCTATTGCCAAGATTAAACCTTTTTGCTACTTTGAAGATAGGCAAATAATAGAACAGTTTATTTAGCTTATTATGAATTGGAAAAATTCCAAGAAGCAGAGAAAAGATGCAGAAACCCCCAACAGATAATATTTGTGACTTTTCCAGATTAACAGAACACAGAGTTTATATTTTCAACCCCACTCTCTTCCCATAAAATACGAGATGTTATGAGATGAGCTCAAAGACGCATAACTGGAATGAAAGTTCAGAAGGAAAATGCACATGTGGAAATTCATTATTGTGCTGAAAGATAGTTTA
>RJWM01040434.1:0-15494 GCA_004363535.1 Dasyprocta punctata
TTTGTAAAGTCTGCTTTATTGAAGTGTGTGAGATTGAGACTATTTGAGAATGCATTTATGGCACACAGATGTGGATCTCCACCATGTACCTAGTGTATCAGTGCATGTTGGTGTGACCATGTGGTCTCTAGATGGGGTCCTGGACTTTGCTTATCATTGTTAAGAACGAAGCAGAGCCCTCAACTTCCCTACATTTAATCTCCAGGAAGCAGAGAATAACAACCCAGGAATGAATTCATTGATGCCACTTTTTTCATCTTAAATTAAGATTTTCCCAACGTTCACCTGAGGTGACCAGAAGTTGTCACGTATGCATTAGACAGGGGAGTTTAAGCATCTGGAGTGAAGGGGTGGACCATTGTTCTGCAGGGTGTGGTCACTTTTACCCTATGCTCTGTTCTGTGCCTTAGATGAGGACAAACCTGCAAGGACCTGTTGATAGGAGGATTCACTGAGTATCTTGTTCCTGAATCTAGAAGTACTTACAAGTCTTACATATTCAGTTGTTGAATCTGGTCCCCTTATCAAAAAATACAAAATGAGAGCTGGGACTATCAGTGCCAATCCTGCTATTACAACACTCACAGTGTTCAAACCCAGGGTGACACAAATCTGAAAGAGAAGCAGAATAATGAGGCTCTTTTCATTCTCTTTTCCTGGTTCATCACTGTACATGGTTTGAATTATGTGCTGTATAAAATATAACTAAAATTGATTTTTTAAATAAAAATGGTGAAAACTGTGAGGGTTATTTGCAATAATGGCAATTTTACCAGCACAAACTAGGCAGAGACAAAATGACAGATGGTGCTGAGGAAAGGATAGTTTGGGACCTGAAATCAGGCCAGTGGGAAACTGAGAGAGCAGGGTCATTAGGAAATTAACTTTATTCATATTTTTTCTTTGCTAATTTTCTGAGAAGACATAGAAGCTCACCATATTTTTTGTCAATTTCTTTCCAGACACTATAGACAGAGCTCCAGACAGGATGTACTGCATAAGAAGAGATAAATGAGTTAGACAAGGATTGAATCATCTGTGGTTTTCTTTTCCTAAGAGGGAATGGATCTCACAACTCCTCCAGATATGGGTCCATAAAGCATTTGAAAATAGATTGTTATGATCATGTGCTTATTTTATGCAATAGAGAACTCAAAGTGATTCCCCTGTACTTACACAGATTGGTCCCAAAAAGTGCAAGTAGAATAATAATACATCATCATTTCGGAATAAAAAATTATCAGTAAATGAAAGTGTGACTTTGAACATCATCCAGAGCCAAAAATCCATGAGGCCAATCAGGATTTGTGCTACCTGGAGAAGAGAGTGTCTGTGAGGTAGAGCAATACGTGTTTCTCAGAAAAATAATTCAAAGAGATGGTAAATAATTAACAGTAATTTACTAGGTGGATTCTGTAAAGACACATGGCCAAATTTTCAGTCAGTACTGTCACATGCAGGACACTTTGACTCCCTGCACAAATGGTATACATGGCCTCATCATTTAAAATCCCACAGTATGTTATGGGGTTTTCCATAACAGTGTCATGCTGGAGTAAGTAATGCAAATTTTGAGGAATAAGTTACCAACTCAGCCTTAAGTGGGCTTTAAACTACTCACCCCGAGAATGATGGGCTCCCCCTTGATGAATTTCTGGATGTGACTCTGCATATCCTGAGGGAAAGTCATCAGCGCAGGGTGGCCCAGGGGATCGGCCGAGCTCCTGCCCTGCAGAGCCATACTCAGGTTCACTGATGCTGCTGCTCTTCATGACCTGAGAATCCTGCAGTGACTAAAGATGAGCTGCTCTGGAGAATTGGATGAAAGCATGAGTTGTTACCATCATAACCAGAAAACATCATCCATGATACACATGAATGAAAGAATGTTGAGTACTTGCAGGAGAAAGCTAGAAGTGAATAAATACTAGACAGAGTTCTTAGTGTCTCTGCTGAGTGACATGATACAGAGTATTTAGATTTACAGCATTAGAACTACTTCATTTCCACAAAAATCTAAGTAGTGTCTGGCTTAATTTGTTTTTCATGGCATTGGGGTTGATTTTCAAGGACTCATGCCTAAGGAATGACAACTATGTCCTCATTAATCTACGTAACAATTTGCATGCTCATGCATAGAATTTAATTTCTTTCAGTAGCTCTGACTCAGCAGCTCATGTGCCATGCACAATCACACAGAAACCCAAAGTGGCTGTCTGTCCTAGGCCTGGTGAGACCCTGTACCCACCCTAGCTGCACAACACTTGATCTTGCCTTGATCTAATTACAGAAAATGCACACAATATAATCACATCAGGAGTGTCTTCCCTTTGTGTCAGGAACAAATCTTATATAACTACTTAAAGAAACAGCCCACCTAGAATTTAAGCATAGGCTGATACCAGCTTTTCTATTCTCATCACTATGAATACCATTTCCCAGTCATGAACACATCTTTTTGGCAGTGCAACTACAGGAAACTTGAAGCTGCCCAGGTGCTTCAAGCCTGTTTCATTCCTAGAGTGCATGGTAACAATTTTCCTAATGTATGATGTATGAAGATAGTGACAAATCCATTCAGAAAGTTTGTTTAAATAAGATTGTTGTCTTCCCATTCACAAAACCTCATGTTTTTCTTCCTTAAAAAATATCTATAGTGAGCTATGAAAGTGTTTTTTGTTGTGCACACCTTCACCTTATAATTAACTTGAGAGACGTGTTCTTACTCTCAGAGTTTGCTTCCTTTCAATAGTTCTGAATCACCGGCACGTTAAATATGCAAACACAAAAGAAATATACTGTCTTAAAATCTTTACTGGTTAGTTTTTCATCATTATCTCACATCCAAAGCATTAACACCATGATTTTTGGACAAAATTTCACTCATTCTTTGTGACAATAAGTATGCATATTTTCAGTGTTCCTATACTGGTGCCTAATTTTGAAGCAGTCTCTCTGAATTGAGAGTCTCTTTAATGCCATATCTTCCTTGAAACAAGAAAATGTAGGGAAAATGTCAGATCATGATCACCATCACCTTTGGATCAGAGATTCTATATTGAATAAAAACATATTCTAGCAGGGGAGAGCATCCAGGCCAGCATGCTTCATGCTGTAGGCCAGACCAGTGGCTTGGAAATGTCCACAACAGCAGTGAGAATTCAAGTCAGTGGGTGGTGAGTGAGGTGGGCTGGTGCTGTGTCCTGGCACACAGATGGGTGGAACAGAAGCACGTTGGTGGAGCAGCAACTTTATTTCCAGTGACTCTGAGTGAACTCCAGCAGAGGAACAATCCCTGGTCACTTGTTATCATCCCACAGTGGAATGAGGGAAGAGTGACCTGGTCACAGCCGAGTGCTGGAGGCGGGAGCATTGTAGTGGGAGTGTTGCTGAGAAGTAAAAATTTGGACCACTCTGATCCAGTGGCCACCAGAAGCCAGGCTTAGCCCCAAATACAAAGGAATGGAAGTGCCCCCGCCTTCTAAGTCTGAGAGGAGCAGAGTGGCCTCAGGCCAATGCCAGAAGGAGGTAAGCATACCTGGCCTGCAGCAGGACAAGGTCACCCTACCATCCAATGACCAGTGTGTAAGGGGAGTCAGAGGAAGGTGTGGAACACAGGAAGGCGTGCTGGGTCCAGAAGGAGCTGACTGTACACAGAATTGGGAGCAATCCTGGACTTTCCTTACCCCTGTGCACCACAGCCACTGGGAGAGCTCCATGAAGACAACCACATGCACTACCAAAGGGCTGGATGCTGAGCCAAATGCATAGTGACATCTCCTCTACAATAAACTGAAAAGAGAGGATCTTGGGACAAACACAAATAACAATAATCTCCCAACATAGAAGATACCTCTGAAGAAGAGACATTTCCTAAGGAGAACTCAGTTCTAGTGATTATGCTACCTACTGTAAGAAATTTACAGGCATTGATACAGAAATATATTAAAAAATAGAAAATGACAAGATACAGAAACAAAACCCAAGTCTAGACCTCCAGCCTACACAGCACAAGTCCAAGGGATAATGAGGTAGAAGAAAATGGAGGGCGTCCATCTGAAATTTCTGAAATGATGGCAGCAGAAGTTCAAGGTACATGGGACTATAGAGGAAATGAGATAAAAAATAATCTTCCAGGTGAAAAAAGAGATTAGGACCACAATGCAAAGCTTACTAGAAAAAACAAAATAGAGCATAGTAAAATGGTGGGAACCATGAATCCCCAATATATGAAAAACATTTAATTGATGAAACAGAATTAAGCAGATGTTCAGGAAATTAAAAAATTATAGTGGAAATTTCCAAAGTTGCATGAGCCAAAGTGAAGACAGAACTTCAGACCTAGAAAATGGGAATGTGGCTAGCAACCAGGAATAGAAAGATCTCTTAAAAACAATAAAGGACCATGAAAAAAGTAAAACAGCTGCAAGATGAAGCAAATAAGAATAACATAGTAGTGGTTGGAGTCAATGAAAAAAGTCAGGAGCCAGTAAAAAGGACCTTAAAAAAAACTGTTCACAGAAGTAAAGGCAAAAACCTTCCCAAGTATGGAAAAAGAATCTGACATACATATAAGTGTGGTATATACAACTCCACTTAGCTCAAAAAATCTACAGTGATATATGTACACCTGTGTTTATAGCAGCACAATTTGTAATAGCTGAATTTTGGAAACAGCCCAAATGTGCATCAACCATAAAATGGATAAAAAATTTGTAGTATTTTTATACAGTGGTGTGTTACTCAGCTGTTATACAGAAAAAACCTGAGACATTTTTAGGCAACTGGATGCAACTTGAGACCATACTCATAAATGGAAGGAATCAGATCCACATTTTAAAATATCATATTGCTTCCCTAATGTAAAAAAGTAAAAACTGAAAGTGTAAATAAGATCCAAAATGTACAAAAGATCTGTTGAAAATGAAAGGGAAAGAAAATGCTCAAAAGGAAAGAACAACTGGCTATGGGAAAGGAGAAAGAAAGAAGGTAAAAGATTATATGAATATAGGTATACATATATATGCATATATATATATATATATATATATATGCAGTATAGGTAACTATACTGCTAATCTCTGTTAGTCCATTGAAAAGTTTATTTTTCCATTGTTTGATTGATCATTTCTTTCATGGCTAAATCATGTAATCTGAACTACTTTTAAATGACAATATGCAATATATCAACTAGTGTTAATATCCTACTTTTTTGAAATTCTGTATGATTTCTATGCTTTTATGGTTTTTAAATTAAAAAATGAATCAGAGAAATATCTACAGCAAGGCATGTAGTAATCAAAATTCTACAAATTGAGTGCAAGAACAGAGAATTTAAAGTTGCTAGAAAAAAAAATCACTTACAAAGAAAAGCCCATCAGAATTGCTAAAGACATCTCATCACAAACTGTAAAGTCAAGGAGAGCTTGGAGTGAAGTTTTCTAAATTCTGAAAGCAAATAACATCCAGCAAAGATTGATGTGCCCTGCAAAACTGTTTTTCAGAATCTGTGCAGAAATGAGATACTTCCGGGACAAACAACAACTGAGGAAATTCATGATCACCAAACCAGCTCTACAATACATTCTGAAAGATATTCCAGAGAGAGATAACAATATGTACAAATACAAGAACACCAATACAAGAAAGATATTCATTAGCACAAGCAATTAAACAGAGGGAAAAGACAAGGAATAAATAGCAGAAAATAATATGACAAAGATAAGCCAATATCTATCAGTTATAACCATCACTGAAAATGGACCCAATTCACGAACCAAAAGAAACAGACTGGCAGAATGGATCAAGAAACAAGACCCAAAAATATACCGCATGCAAGAAACACATTTAACTCAAAAAGAAATTGATAGACTGAAGGTCAGAAGATGGAAAACAATATTCCATTTGACAAGAATCCAGAAAAATCCAGGGGTAGCTATTTCATCTGCAAGCAATGTGAACTTCTAGCCAAGACTGACCAAAAGAGACAAAAAAAGGTCACTAACTACTTGTCAAAGGAAAACTTCAAGAAGAACAGATCACATCATAAATATAAATGCACCAAATACAGGAGCACACTACTACATAAAACAAATATTAATGGTCAGGGAAGTCAAAGAAATACCAAGAACATTTGTAATGGGGGTCCTTAACAGCCCAGTGTCACAAATGGATAGATCAACTAGGAAAAACATCAACAGAGAAATATCAGAACTGAACCATGCCTATGAACAAACGGACTTAATAAATGTCTATAGAGTGTCTCACCCCACAACATCAGAATACACATTTTTCTCTGTAGCATATGGGATGTTCTCCAAAACATACCACATATTAGCCCATAGAATATGCTAAAGTAAATGCAAATGAAATGAAATTATCCCATGTCTATTATGTAACCATAGTGCAATCAAACTGGAAATCAGTGGCCAAAGATACCAAAATGCTTCTATACACACATGGAAATAAAATAACACCTTACTGAAAAACAAATGAATCACAGATAAAATTAAAAGAAATTAAACAGCCAGGGATTTAGCTCAGTGGCACAAGGGTCTGACTGCCAAGCACAAGGTCAAGAGTTCAATACCCAATACCTTAAAAAAAAGAAAGAAAGAAATTAAACAGTTTCTACAACTAAATAATAATATTGATATATCATGCTGGTACTTATGGGACATGATTAAAGCAGTACTAAGAAGGAAATTTATATCAGTGAATACCAATATCAAGAACACAGAATGAGTTCAAATTACCTAATGTTGAATCTCAAACTTCTAGAAAAAGAAGTCAAGTGCAAAGCTCACACAAGGGAGGAAATTGCAAAGAGCAGAGCACAAATTAATGCAGCCAAGACTAAGAAAAAAATGCAAAGTATCAATGAGTCTAAGCATTAGTTATTTGAATAACTAAAGAACTTGATAAACCCCTAGGCAACCTGATCAAAAAGAAACTACTCAGATTCATGCAATTATGAATGTGAAGGGTGAAATCAAGACAGATCCTTTGAAAATCCAGAGGATCATTAATACCTATTTTGAGAACCTTTACTCTAATAAAATGGACAACACAGATGAAATGGAAAGAGCTGAACCAAGAAGATCTAAATATTTAAATTATGGTTATTTGCAGATGACATGATACTCTACATAGAAGATCCCAAAAACTCCATCAGAAAACTTCTAGATATAATAACCAGTTTCAACAGCATAGCTAGATACAAAGTCAGCACTCAAGATCAATATCATCCCTGAATACAAATAAAAAACTCACTGAAAGACAAATTACCAAGATAACAACCTTTTCACATCAGTATCAAGTAAAATTAAATATTTAGGTATCAAGCTAATCAAAGAAGTAAAAGATCTCTACATAGAAAACTACAGTACTCTGAAAAAGGAGATTGAAGATGATATCAGAAAATGGAAAGATAGGGGCCAGGGATAGAGCTCAGTAGTGAAGCACCTGCTTGGCAAGTGCAAGGTGGTGAGTCATGGGTTTGATTCCCAGTACAAAACACACACACACACACACACACACACACACACACACACACACAAAGGAATCACATCCCTGGGTCATGAGTAGACAGAACCAACAGTAAATATAGCCAGTATAGCCATAGTCTCACAATTACTCTACAGATTTAATGCAATTCCAATAAATATAGTCTTGCAATACCTCGCAGAACTAGAGAAAATATTCCAAACATTCATTTAGAAGAAGAGACATAGAATACCAAAAGAAATTCTGGGCAACACATGCAACATGGTGGGCATCACACTCCCTGACATGAAAATATACTGCACAGCTACTGTGATTAAAAAAAAAAAAAAACAGCATGGTACTGACCAAAACAAAACAACCTGAGGATCATGGAACACACTGAAAGGCTCAGAAACTACTCCAAACACACTGAGACACCAGATCTTTGACAAAGGGCCCAAACAAGTTTACTGGGGGGATAGACTCTTTAATAAGTGGTGCTAGAAAAACTTGCTTTTCACACGATGAGGACTAAAACTAGACCCATGCTTATTACCATGCACTAAAGTAAAATAAAAATGGATCAATGATCAAAATATTAAAACAGAAACACTAAACCTACTGGAAAATAGAGTAGGTAGGGCTCTAGAAGATCTTGGCATAGGCAATGACATTATGAACAAGAATTTGTACAGGAATTATCACAATGAATCAGCATCTGGATTTCACCTTATTAAAAAGCTTTTATGGCCGGGCGTGGTGACGCACGCCTTTAATCCCAGCACTCGGGAGGTTGAGGTAGGCGGAGCGTTGTGAGTTGGAGACCGGCTTGGGCTACAACGCAAGCGCAAGGCCGGCCTGAGCTACACAGTGCGATCCTGCCTCAAAAAACCAAGACCGGGAGTTTGGCTCAGCGGCTTACGTGTCTGTCAGGCAGGTGCAAGGTTGTGAGTTCAATCCCCGGTGCCGCAAAAAAAAAAAAAAAAGAAAAAAAAAAAAAGGCTTTTGTACACCAAAAGAAATCACCAACAATGTGAAAATACATTCTTCAGATAGGAAAAAAAATTTTGCTAGGTGTTCTTCAGGCAAAGGACTAATATCAAAAAATTATAAAGAACTGAAAAAAGCTGAGATCTCCAAACTGGAAGACCCAATCCACAAATGGGCATCTGAGATGAATAGATATTTCTCAGAAAAGAAAGTACAAATAGCAAATTAATATATGTAAAAAATGCTCAATATTACTTGTCATATGAGAATTGCAGATTACAACAACATTGAGATTTCACCTCAGTCCAGAAAAAAATGTTATTATCAAGAATACAGCTAATAAATGATGCTGGCAGAACTGGGATGAAAAAGGAAACTTCTCCACTGTTAGGAGTGTAGACCTGTGCAACCACTGCAGAAGTCAGTGTGGAGATTCCTCAAAACATAGAGACCAAAAGTTTCACTTTCCCCTTCTGAGTATCTTTCTGGAAGTCTTAAAAGTGTGCCCATGTTTATAGAAGAACAGTTCGGACTAGCTAAATCTGGGAAGCAGCTCAAATGCCAATCAACCATGGAGTATTACTCAGACATAAAGAAAAATAAAAATGAGATGTCCATAGCTAAATGAATGGACCCTGGTACCATAAATTTAAGTGAAACAAGTTGGACACACATGTGTCAATATCACACTGCATCTCTGGTTGGAGAAACTGAAATTATAAGAGAACCAAAATATAGAATAGATGTTATGAAATAGGAAAACACTGTTCAAAAAGAAGTTGGAATTTGGAGTGGAAGAGGAAAAGGAAGGAAGGGCAACCAAAGACTCAAAAAAGAAGGATGAAATGAAAACTGAACTTGGTGAACAGAGAGGTGAAGGAGATTTGAAAGGAGGGGACAGGAGTAGGGAGGAAAGAGGAATGAAGGCACATCGTGCACAAAAACAAATTCCTTGTAATAAATGTGGTCATTACATATACCTAAATTCTACCCATAAACTTAAATAAATTTTTAAATGTAATATCTAAAAGTAGAAACATTTAGAAATAAATGCTCAGGAAAAAAATGTTTGCTACATAAGGTTAGGCAAACAGTTCTTAGACTTTATCCCAAAGTTATGAACCATAAAACAAAAAACTTGATAGACTAGAATTTGTCAAATTTTAAAAAAAGTTTGTTTAGTGAAAGATCTGTTTAAGTGAATGAAAAGACAACAGACAAGTTGGTAAAAGTACTTCTAGAATACATATGTGAGAAGGGGACTACTATTTAGATTATAGAAAGAACTGTCAAAATCCAACAGTACAACAGCAAACAATCTACAAAGAAACTGAGTGAAAGATATGGAGAAACATTCACTGAGGAGGATGTACAGATGGCAGATAAGCGCATGGAAAGGTGTTTAGCATTATTGGCTATCAAGGAAGCACAAATTAAAATGAAGCACAATGAGATGTTATCATGCACCTACCAGGATGGCTATAAAGAAGTGATTACTTCGCCAAATGCCAGCAAGGATGCAGAGAAACTGGATCACTCAGGTATCACTCATGGAAATGGAAAATGGTACAGGTAGTAAAAATGCTTGCTATTTCCTTTAAAAAAAACCGTGCATGATACAGAACTTCAAAAAATACTTAACAGAAAATTAACACTAGTTGACACATTGCATTTTGTTATCTTCCATTTTTTGTTTTGTTCTTAAAATGAAAAAAAATATCAAGCATGCATCTAATGTATGATCCAGGCATTGCACTCTTGGGTATTCATCCTAAAGCAAAACAGATGTTCACATGAGAACTGGTACATAATTTCTTTCTTTTTTTTTTTTTTTTTGCGGCACTGTGGATTGAACTCACAACCTCGTGCCTGCCAGGGCAGGCGCTGAAGCCACTGAGACAAACTCCCAGCCCTGGTTTTTTTGAGGCAGGGTCGCACTATGTAGCTCAGGCCAGCCTTGCACTCCTGTTGTAGCCCAAGCCGGCCTTGAACTCACAACACTCCTCCTACCTCAGCCTCCCGAGTGCTGGGATTAAAGGCATGCGCCACCACACCCGGCTATAATTTCTTATAGTAACTTTCCACATAATGGCTCAAAACTGAAAAAAAAACCCAAGTATCTTTCAAACATCAATGGTTAAATATAGTGCAGTGCTAACTTTCCATGTAATACTACCTATCAATAAGAAGGAATTGTTAACACAAGTACATGCACCAACATGGATGAATCCCAAGATTTTTGCAAAGTGAAAAAGCCAATCTTTAAAGGTTATGTACCACTGTGTATTATTGCACTTATGGAGACCAGGCGCTGCCAGGGGATAAGGAGGGGGCTAGGGAGGAAAGTTGGTGTGGAAATGTGAGGGAACCTTGTGGTGAGGATGTTTTGTATCTTGAGTCAATCAATGACAGTACTATGGTTATGAAGTTGTGCTATAATTTGGCAAAATGTTGTCATTGGGGAAATTAGGAAAACATACAGAAGATGAATCTTTATTGCATTTTTTTTTCTCAGCACCAGGATCAAACTCACAGCCTCGCACCTGCCTGACAGGCACTTAAGCTGTTGAGCCAAACTCTCAGCCCTAGTTTTTGAGTCAGAGTCACACTATGTAGCTCAGGCTGGCTTTAAGCTCATGTTTTAGCCCAAGCTGGCCTCAAACTCACAATGCTCCTCCTACCTCAGCCTCCCAAGTGCTGGGATTAAAGGTGTGAACCACCATGCCCGGCTGAATCTTTATTGTTTACTACAACTGCATGCGAATCTATATTTATATCAAAAATGTTTAATACAACATATATTCTAAATGTATGTAAATAAATTTAGGTAGAGTAACACCAAGGGAATTGGCCTTCTTGTCCTTGGGACCCCTCCAAATGTCTTTTTTTTTCAGATTCAGAAAAAAAATATGATTTTAAGATAATTTTTACACACTTGTGCAGAGGCTGGCCACCTTACATTATTTCCAACTACAACAGGTAAATTTTCTATCACTTCAAGAGTTTATAACATTGCACCCACAACTGGAAGGCAAGGTATATTTTTGAGAAAAATTAGCCATATGAAGCGATAACGTTCTCATGCAGGTAGTACTATAAACAACAGCTTGCTGATTACTCTGCTTCTATAATTTCTTCTACTGGGACAACTCAAGAACAAATTGTATGAGCCTCAGGTTTTGGCATGGTATAGTTATGGCCTGTTAGAATTTGAAGACAATTCATGAGTGTAAAATTAGAGCAGACAGCCCAACTCTATCCCCCAACCTCATTCGGTGCTACCTGTGTATGGACTCATTGCAGGGATGGTCATTGCTCTGCAGTACATTCAGGATCCTTTCCCAAGAAGTTCCTCCAGCACAGCACGTGATCTGTTTCTCAACTGGACACCAGATAGTGGGAACTGATTCCTCCTTGCTTGTAGGTTTTGCTCCACAAGACAGAACACTGTGCTTCACCAAGAGAGAAGGATGTGTCACTCTATGGTGCTGTCCTTTCCAGTGTTTCTTGCAGATGGGGCTGTGTGATGGGCTAGTAGCACAGATGATACTGATACAGATATCCTTTATCTCTGCCCTTCACATGGTCACAGTGGTGATTGTGACAGCTCAGCACATCCCTTCCTCATTCGTGGGCCCATCCAAGTTCTTTGTCACCAAGGAGTTCAAAGTCTTAACTGAAGAAATATCTGATACTGATCTCTGTTTAGTGAAGTATTTCTCCTATATGGCTATGTAAGTGTATATGGATCATGTGGGTGGACACCTAGGCTGAATCCATGCCACAGTTTAAGATCAGAGAGAGATCAGCATCTGAGAGACACAGCACAAGGTTTAAGGCTTCCTAATACTGCTCTGGCAAGTTGATGAGGTAAATCACAGGAAACAACAGGCTGGCACAGGACTCTGATAGCTTTGGTGACACAAAACCCAAATCCAAGAGGGTCACTCACTTTGAGGAGTGGGAATCAGCATCCTTGAGGCCAGGAGATGTTTACTCCTGTGTGTGCTCCTTGGGGAGATGCAAAGGTAGGAAGAACCATCTGCTCCTCAGGCCCTGCTTTGTCTCCTGGATGGTGACCAGATGGGGATGTGGGGCCTGGTCTATGGGGAGTGGACAGGATCAGATGAGCTGGAGGAATCTGAGAAGTGCAGAACACCTTGCCTGACACCTTGTTGCATATGAGCCTCATACTATTCTCCTGGATCCTAAGGGGACAGCTCCCTGCCTTATGTGGTGTAGACTGTTTGCCTCAGGATCAGTAATGCTGTGTGCACACTCATGGGAGGAGGTGAATCCATTCCTAACATATTTGCCTGGACTCTTGGGGACGCATGGAAATGAAGGTGAAGGAAAGTCCCAGCCTGCCCAGATCAAAACAGGGAGAAATTAAATATGAGCCAAATCCCAGAGCCCACAACTCCCCTGATGTTAGGTTTGAACCTGAGCATGAAGACATTTAAAAACGCGCCTACACTGAGCCAGGCTTTGTTTCCTGTCCTTAGAGCAGCAGCTGGGCACCGGAGCAGACACAGCCAGGGGTTTGAGCGCAAATCCCCGGGAGTGAGAGCACCCTGCACCCGGGCCAGGTGGGGGCTCGGCTGTTGTCCACACAGCAGCAGGAGACTCTGCTGTCCTTCCTGAGAGCCAGCCCCAGGCCCACGGGGTGAGTGGGCCCAAGACCAGAACACGGGCCTGGGGCACAGAAAGGGAGCCCTGACAAGGGGAGTTCACAGACCTTAATTTGTCCCACATCACCCTGAACAAAATTTAGAACCCAAGAACTAGAAAATGGAATACAGTTCTGTGGAGGGAAACTGCAGTCTTTGTCCATGCATTAAATATGTGAATTCACACTTTGAAAAACACAACAGTGTTTTGCAGTACACTGGGGAAAATTGGATTGTGTACACACATCCTAGAATTCTTCCCAGATTTGGAGTTTTGAAAGTGAATTAAAATAAATGTTTTTCACTTTTATCTCCAGAAATTCCTTTCTTCTAAGAAGCTGCATCTCCTCACAGGAAGCTTCTTACCTTCCAGGTGCTCAGAATCTCACTGAGTTGACAACACTGTGCCTTAGGGTGACAGTGGCCCCTTTTATTTTGTCTGAAGTGAGGTTTACACCTGTGGAATTTGCTGCCACCTATGGCCAACTTTCCCTGTGGGTATCAGTAATGGTTCCTCTGCCTCCAACCTCGGGTGTCTGCAGATACCTTCATCCCCTCCGCAGGAAACACATACAGTCTCTCCAGGTCCTGAGTGTGGACCTGCTATTCAGGTGGATGATTTTGACAGGTGGCTGCTGGAGGAAGAGGACTGATAGGAGAGAATTAAAGGGAACTTGAGGATACTGTAAGGACAGAGACAAATCCAAGCTCTGTGGATTCCTTGCTCAACTGTTCCTCTCTGGAATGCTGTCCATTGCTGCTAGGAAGACAGTGACCAGGGCCTGGTGAGGGTCTCACTGTGGTGAGGGCACTGTGCTGTCATTTGATGAAGGCATTTGGACCCTCTTTGGTGGTCCATGACAGGAATCCAGAAATGCTCTGACTCCTAAAAAAGAAAGAGTGACAGCTGTGCCTTTCGAGAGTCTACATGAAATTCAACCCTCAGTCAAGGCCTGGGGAAGTCAAAGCCGATCCTCTACCAGATGCTGGTTCCTCCTTCATCTTTTGAGCAGGGATGGTTTCCTGTGGAGACTTCAGATTCGGCTGAGCTGAGCCCTCAAACTCAAGAAGTCCATGAGAGTGAGTCCTGTGGACAGCGTGTCTCTTGCACTCTTTTTAGATCCAGTGGAGCCAAGGACGGATGCAGTCAGTGTCCCTGTAGCAGGGTCTGCACTCCTGATGTGTTTTCTGACCTCACAGATCGTGTATGAGTATCCACAAGACATGCTGATCTCCACACCATGTGAACTTTTATTAAAGTAAGCGTTTCTTCTTCCAAAGACAGCAATAGTTTCACCACCTGCAGTGCTCTTGGTGAATATTCACCGTAGACTTGATTAGGAGCCATGGTTTCTGTGGGTGCTGATCTATCTCCTGGAGGTTACCAGGCACCTTGCTGAAGAAGAAGAGCTGCTCCCTGATCTGCAGGACTTTTCCCCTTCCACCACCTGCTTTCTGCATTCTATGAGCAGTGAGTGCTTCCTCCTGGTTGATGACATTTTTAATTTCATTTTGTTTTTCTGCAGGGGTTTTTGGTTGGTGTGTTGCTCCTTCTTGTGCTGGAAGCCTGCATTGTTTTGTGTCTCTCTCTGCATTTGGGTGCAAGGTGGCCTGCACCATCAACCAGGCAAGTGCTGTGGGCATCACAGGGCTGTTTTCCCTCTTTCTCTGCCCTGTGTGTGTGTCCTCTTTTCCCTCACTGGGGAAATTAGGCAGAGAAAAATAAGAAAAAGCTCTGAGATGAATTCCATTTCTGTAAATGAGCAGAAAAGGTGGAATTGGGCAGGAATTGTCTGAGCTACTGAAGTGAGCCCTTTGCTCCTGGTCCCAGGAGAGCCTGTTGGTATAGGTGAGGACCCTAAGCAAAGCAGTGTTAGGGCACAGAGGAGAAGTGACTGCCAGGTACCTAAATATTGGGAGAATGTGGCCAGTGACAGTACTGAGGAAGTGCCAAATCCTGTGGGCTCTTTTCCCCCTAGTCATCATACAGTAGGAATCTGTTGTTCTGATTTCTTCACAGGTGATCACTTACTCACCAAGTAAAGACCCCAGACCCTCCACAGGGTCTCCTGAGCATATCTTTGGTAAACTGGGGTTTCAGAAGAAGCTGGAGATTCAACATTTCCTGTTAATTGGCTCTATTATTTTCTTACTGATTCTTGCCCTACATGGCACATGTAAGCCTTTGACAAAACATGTCTGAGTGTCCCAGGGTTAACACACTAGAAATCCTGGTATACACTTCCTCTTATTCACCGATGCTGATTATTTGTTTGATTCTCCACTGTCCTAACCCCTGAAACTTTCCATGAACCAGAACACATCCTGCCATTGTTAAGTCCCCAAATA
>RJWM01040435.1:0-15491 GCA_004363535.1 Dasyprocta punctata
AAAAAAAAAAAAAAAAAAAAAGAACTGGTGGGAAAGACTTGATGGACAAGGCAGGAAAAACAGAATTTCCCTTCTTCAAGACAAGGGCGGAAATGACTGGGAGGTTTATCTGTTTATGAGATGGGAGTCTCACTACATTGCTCAGGCTGGATCCAAATTCCTGGGCTAAAGTTATCTTCCTGCGTCAGCCTCCCAAATAGCTGGGAGAATGAGCAGGCATCACCATACCTGGCTAAAAGGATCTTCTATCAAAAGTTCTGGTTCACACAGGTCCCCTCATTCATTCATTCATTCATACATTCATTCATATATATTGTTTCTCTTCAAACAAGATTATTCTACATTTAGCACACAGTCTATACTTTTATGCTTAAGTATCTCCCATAGGCTGTGCTCACACTGGGGATACACTACAAGTAATACATAGTGTTTGTGTAATTCTTCCTATGTAAAAGAGTTTCTTCTCTCCTCTACAGTCAAATTCCCATTTCCCCTTCCTTTTCTGAACTTGGTGTTAGGGGATGTTATCAGAGCCCTGTCAGGCCCCTCCTGTGCTGTGCCTGCTAAGCTCTTTTTCATGCTCTTTTTCATATTCTTCCGCCATTCTGTTTATTTATTCAATTTTTAAAGCAAGTATTGCTTTGCCAGAGATTTCAACATTCAATTGGCAAGATACCTGGGTCTTTGCATAAAAAAGTTAACAGCAACTGTCAGAGGAAAAAAGTACCATACTGTGAGAACAGAAAAGAGAAACAGTAAGTCTACTCCATAGCGTATTTCTTGCAAATTTGTACACACACATACACACACACACACACACACACACACTCCATTTTCATGCCTGGTCTTGATGAAGACACACATTTATCTTCACAGCTCTGCTATTCTTTTTGTAGATGTCTGGTCTTGCCTCCTGCAGCCTCTCACATGCTGCTGATCTTAGTTTTTGGACAAGACTTTAGCATCTGACCTGAGGAAACAAGTTCAAACATCACAAAAAGAAGAAAACCAGATCAGAAACATTCAGGCTGTGAACCTTTCTTTTTCTTTTCCTCTACCCTGTATGTTCCTGTATGTTGTGCTCCTGTGAGCTCTTATGCCCATTTGGCTTACTCAGCTGAAAACAGCCTTTGAGGCAAGTACATTCAAAAGGGAAGAATGAAATGTCATGTTTGTGACCAATGATGGATACATTCCCTGAGTGAAGGAATTGACTTCCAGGTTCTAATGCCCAGTACTGTCCCAGCACCAGCAACCTCTAATCCACCACTCTGAAAAGAAAGGGGTGCAAGGCAAAGAGCAACCAATCAAAATATGAAGAAAACAAATGAAAAAGGAATCCAAGGAGGGGATGAAGTCTGAGCCAAGTTTTAGAACAATACTTCCTGAAAATTAAAAATGGGACTAAGTGCTGGGAAAGGGCCTTGGAATCTGATGCTCAGTGACCCAGAGTGGCTGGCTGACACAAAAGTTCATTCCAATGTCGTTAGTTCCCAGATGGAAGGCTGGAAAAGCAAAAACAAAAAGAAAAACAAAACAAAAAAATTGTACTTTAGGGAAACATTCAATTTTTAGCATTTTAGTAGAATCTATAAATTCAACTGCTTTAACAGTTCAAAAAGAGAGTAGTATGGGGTATGGTTTTAAAAAATTAAACTAATAATGACAAACAGCAAAACATACAGCCATTTAAGTGTAAAATTTGATAAATTTTGACATGGCCATATCTTTGGTCATAGTATAGAATGTCTGGGTATCAGCCCAGAAACTTTCCTTGTATCCCCTTCAGTCAATTGTTATAGGCAATCACTACTCTAATTTTAATCACCGTAGATTAATATATCTTGTTAATAAATGTCATATACAGTAAATGGAATCAGGCATTAATTATATATTCTTTTGTATCTAGTGTCTTTTGTTTAACTGAATGTACTGGAGATTCATTCCTAACATTGCTTGTGCTACCAGTTCATTCTTTTTATTGCTCAGTAGTATTCTATTATGTGATATATAGAGTTTAAAAGAGTTTCTTCTGTTAGTGGACAAATATTTAGGTTGTTTCTAGTTTGGGGCTTTTACAACTAAAGCTGCTACAAACAGTCTTATATGTTACCTGTCTTTTTACGGATATATGTTTTTATTTCACTTGAGCAAATACCAAAGTGTTAGGTTGTAAGATAGAGGTACATCTATCTTAATAAGAAATTGCCCAATAGTTTTCCAAAATATTAGACTATTTACACTCTTAGCAATGGATCAGGCTTCTAGTTGCTCCATATCCTCACTAACAGGGGGTTATTGTCAGACTTATTAATTTTAGCCATTTCAGTGAGACAATAGTTCTGACTGCGGTTTTCACTTGTGTATTACTTCATGTTTATATATCTTCTTTCTTGAAGAGTCTGCTCAAATCCTGACCAATTTTAAAAAGTTATTTTTTCTTTTGTTATTGATTTAAAAAATCTTTTTAATAAAAATAGTAAATATTTCTAATGTTTTGAATAACAGAAATTTGTTGAAGTCTAGTTTACCATTTTGTTTTCTGAAGTTTGGTGTTTTATCTCTCTGTGCTTGCTGGAGGGGATAGTGTTAGCAATATATATACGTTTTGGCTAATATCTGGAATTAAATAATATTTCTTTAAGAGTCTAGGACTTTGAATAGTGTTTTTGTAGAACTACTCATTTGCTTTATCTTCTGAGATACTTAACTCCATAACTAATCAAATTTCCCTCTACACTACTGGCTTCACTTTTAAAAACTTTTTTCTATCCTTATTTTCTCTTGATTATTTGAGTTACGGGGATGGGATTGTAGAAGACGAAAACTTTTCTAAGAAGTTCTGAGGGACCCCGTCCTCTCTGAGAACAACTGTTCCAGAACCACTTGTTGAACCTTGAGAACTGTTACTATTCAGAATGGAATTTCTGTTTTCTTATTCCTTTTATGTGTGTGCATGTATGTATGGGGGTGGGGGAGGAGAAGACACAGAGACAGAGACAGAGACAGAGACAGACAAAGAAAGAGAGACAGAAACTGGGGATTAAATCCAAGGTCTTGCACATGCTAGGCATGCACTTTCCTACTGAGCTACATCTATCTCCCCATCATTTAAAAAATTTTACTTTGAGACAGGGTCTCACTAAGTTGCCCAGGCTGGCCTTGAACTTATAATTTTCCAGACTCAGCCTCCTGAGTAGAGCTGCTTTATTCTATCATTTTGAAACATGTTACCCCTTAAACCTAAAATGAGATGAATATAATAAGTTGTAATATAACTTACATTTTGTTGCTAAGAATTGAACCTAAGACCTCAAATATGCTAAGCATACAATCTACCACAGAGCTACAGCCTGAGTCCCAATTTTACGATTTAAAAGAAGTAATACAATATGAACTAGACAAAAAATTATCTCAAAGAAATAAGATAATGGACATTCTTTCACACCTGCAAGATATTTAAAAACTAATCTTTTCTTGGTTATAAAGTCTGTTAACTGACCTGGTCCAAGTTTATTTAACTGCTGGATTTTGAGAAAACTGAGGTTAGAAGTAAAATGCCCCAAATTTGAACAATTTATGCTTGGCAGAATTTAGAGATTTTATAAACCAAAATATTTAAAAGTTTATACAATTAACTATGGCTAGCCAAAATCAAATCTACTTAGACTGATTCACTTGCCAATGTGCACAAAATCACAATACATAAAAGTTCTTCAAAATAGGATATTTTCACCTAAGAAAAATATTATGCTCCAAGTTGGTTACCACATTAACCTTGTAACTACACAACCCATTTTACTAGTGACAAGTTGAAAAGTTAAAGTTTATTGTTGTAGAGAAATAGTGTTACACAGCACAGCAGCACATGAATAAGACAGCCTTTGGAGCCTTGTAAATGTTTTCTCATCTCATTGTAAAGTTGAATAAAAGCAGCCATAAGAAAGATTACCTATATGAATGTGGTTCTTTCTGATCGCTGCATGTGTGATATCTATAGTTTCCTACCCTACTGCATCTCTCTGGATCTAAGAAACTGATGTGTAGCATATCTTCAGTACAGCTTTATAAAAAACATATACGATATTAATATTAAACCCTTTATTTGTCCCTCCCAAACACATCAGGACTCAAGTCCTTGAGTTAATGAAATAATTACGGTTGAACTTTTAAAACCCCAAAAACTGACTGCATTTTTATTCAAGGGAAAAACTCATAAAGTTTTAGCTGCAATTTTCAAGGATTTTATAGTCAGGTGTATGTAAGCTGATGATAATGCTGAATTGGTTTATATCTCAATGTACCAGCCTCCTTACCCCTAAAGTCTTATGCAGAATGCCTTAGAGCACCAGGCATGGAGTCCAAACTCACTCTTTAGCTCTTCCAGTGGTCTCTGCTGAAACCCTGTTAGAAAAGCTGGGTGCAGAGCAGGAATCCTGAGCAAGCTCCTCTGTATGCAAGTGAGAGTCCTGTCTTAGCAGGAGCACTGGTGCCATCTATCCTGGCTTCAGTCCTGTGTGAATCTGAGCAGGACTGGACGCCAGAGAAGACAGGGACATGACTCACCTGCACTCTGGACTCTTCTCTGACTCACCACAAAAAGCATGTGCCATGGCAAGGCAGGAAAGCTTTCACAGCTCAGAGCCTACCCTTGCTTTGACAGGAAAAGCTGTGTGTGTCTGGGGGAAGGGAAGGAAACCTTTACTGCCCCTGTTTCTAGACAAACACTAGTGCTATAAAAGAAGGAACAGAAAATGTACCATATCTCAGTGCTTATGACCTGACAGAAGCAGAGAAATGCTTATTTTCAGACATAAATAAGTATTTACTTCAATTTTTTACTGCTATATATGGAATTTCCAGCCTTCAGTACTGTAAGAATTTCTGTTGCTTAGTAAGCTACCCAGGTTATGGTATTGTTATAGCAGTGTGAATGTACTAAGACAAAGATAAACTAATTAATTAATTAATTATTTATTTATTTATTTTGGTCTTTGTGAGACAGGGTTTTGCTATGTAGTTCAGGCTGGCCTGAAACTTGCAGCAATCCTCCTGCCTCAGCCTTCCAAGTGCTGGGACTACAGGATTAATAGTTCTTTTACTCAAAACCTTAACAGTTTGTTGTAATCCACAGTTTCCCAAAGACAAGTGAAGATGTGTGCTACAGTCTTCTTAAAAATCCTTTATTCAAAGAAACTTTCTTCAGTGGTCTGAACTTCTATGTGATAACCTATGGCAGGTTAACAGACTGCCCTTAACTTTCCTTCCTAAACCAGCATTTTGTGATACATGAGCATATTACTGAGAGAAGAATGAAGTGACACTTCCTTCAAAAGGTTATATGGAACATCTGTTTAAGTCTTCTGATGGCTAATAAACTTGATTCTAGGAAAAGAATGGTGTTTACCAAGCATAGGGATGGTGGTGTGGTATGGGAAAATGTTGGCAAAGTGATTAAATTTTTCCATTAAATAGGAGGAATACATTCAAGAGATCTATTATACAATATGCTATTGTTAATAACAATGTCTTATACTCATGAAAATTGTTAAGAGAGCAGATTTTCAATGTTCTTATCACAAAAAAGTATGTGAGATAATGTATATATATATAATAGCTCCATTTAACAATTTTACACATATTTCAAGATAACTCACTGTATAAGGTAAATACCTTTCTCATTAGTTTAAAAATAAATTTAGGGAGGTATAGCTTAGTAGTAGAGAGCTTGCTTAGTGTGTGGAAGGCTATGTTCAATTCCCAGCATTAAAAAAATTAAAGTATAAATCAATTGAAAAATGCTATCTGGAACTACCTCCTTCCCTGAAAAGAATTTTTTTTTGGCGGGGGGGCGGTGCCAGGAATTGAACTCAGGACCTTGCACTTGCCAAGCAGACACTGTGCCACTGAGCTATATCTCTGGCCCTGCCTGAAAAGAATCTTGAATCTTAACACTGTACTCCCAGCCACAGCTCCCATGTATGAACCTAAACAGCAGTTGGCCTTGGTAGGTTCTTGTCAAAGCTCGAGTGAGAGGCTGACCTGCTCCTGGGTCATCTTCTGCAGCTCATTCTCCCAAGCTGCCTGGTCATCATCCAAGTTGTAGGAAGCTGGCGGAGTGAGTCCACGAAGGATGAGGGGGTCTCGGTCATGGCAAAGGGCTGTCAAGTGTCCAATATACAACTTTAACTTGCTTCTATTTTGGTCAAGTTCTAAGAGGGACTGGATGATCTGAGGTGAAAAAAATAAGGAAAGTCAAGGTCAATCTGAAATGAGAAATTTACATATTCTTTATGCCTCCTACCTGCAAGACTGAAACTTCTGTAATCACTACTGACACCTTCTGGATTATAAAGAGAAATAGCTCACGTTGTGTTACGCATTTATACTGTCACACCCAACTGCCACTCTGGGAGACAGGGAGCGTATGCTGACTTAGTGTATCAACACCAGACCAAGCGTTCTGTATTTCAGCAGGGTCTGAGCACAGGACCAGCTTGTTTTTAGAGAGATGCTATTTTTGATACAGAATGACTTGTTATCTCACAATTTCTCTTTTCACTTTTTTATGAGTAAGTCACAAAAAAACTGCTAGTGATAATTGCTCATCTGAAGACTGTACTACATTAACTTTGCATGCTTTTTTACTTCCTGGAATAGAAGAAAAATTCTGGCTCTGGAGAAGGTGCATGTTTTTCTTGGCCAACAGACGTGATGATAGAATTAATTACTAAATCTGCCTCATCCTGGTTAGCTCTCTTCACTCATTTCACAGAAGATGTCTGGTATTTTTTAAAACACTGACTGATAAATTCTTATATAACACTAAGTACCTGACTTGCAGTCAAAGAGACTGAAATTCTTTCAGTTGTCACACTAGTTCTGTGTTTTTCTTAAGTAACACACCTGTTCTAAATTTCTTCTTTTCTGTTCCCTTTACCCTAGATGAACAACTAGCTACTCCTTGAACTTCCTTTGGGAATACGTTATGTAATGATTTTTGCTCCAGAATTTCACCTAACAGCTCTTGGGACAGTCCTTTGGCCAGGTATGTAGCAGTGGGTCACAGCTGGTGTTCAGGAAGAGAGTTGGGCCAGGTTCTTACATCACAGCATACTTAAGAGCCAGAGCATTGTGTGCTTGATGTACAGCAGCTGTTGGTGGCTGCACAACACTGCCAGGATGCTAGCCATTTTCAGTGTTTCCAGGGTGCAAGAGACAAGGTCTGCATCTGTTAAACATCACCAGGCTGGCATTTATTTCAACAGGACACCTCAGACTCACCTTATGAGTAAGGAGCTTGATAATCTTCCAGTCAAAAGAAACAAGGCCTAGTATCACTTTTGACAGCAACACTGATTACCTCATGGGCCCCACAGAAAACAATCTTTATAGTTTAAAGAGATCAGAGTTTAGGATATATTATATCTTATAATATAGAAATTGCACCTGGCTAAACAAACTAGAGAAAAGTGAATCAATTATTATTAATTGTAAATTTAAAAAACGCATATACTTCTTATAAGGATAATAGATAAACACTAAAGTCCTGTTGTGGAAGGCTCTTAGATCCTCTAAGACTTCTAATCAGCAGGCTCATGGTTCCAGTTCTGCAGTAAAATTTCTCACCTATGTCAGGCAATAATGATACAGCCAGTCACAGAGGAACAGTGTCTCAGTCAAGCAGGGTTAGGGTGGGGGAATTTTTTCACAAACACTAATCTTTAACACAAGAATTGTATTTTATTTCTGATCTCCAATGCATACTCACTGTGCAAAGTTTAAAATTTAAACAGAACTGTAAAGTGTAGTTTTTTTTTTTTTTTTTTGCGGCACCGGGGATTGAACTCACAGCCTCATGCCTGCCAGACAGGCACTTAAGCCACTGAGCCAAACTCCCAGCCCTAGTTTTTGAGGCAGGGTCACACTATGTAGCTCAGGCTGGCCTTGCACTCACATTGTAGCCCAAGCCGGCCTTGAACTCACAATGCTCCTCCTACCTCAGCCTCCTGAATGCTGATATTAAAGGCGTGCGCCAGCACGCCCAGCTGTAAAGTGTAGTCTTTAATGGCAATATTCCTTTAAATGTATATACACTTTGTACAACAATGACAAAACCATCTCATCTCCAGGGAAATAGCACAGTGGCACAGTGCTTGCCTGGCAAGTGCAAGGTCCTGAGTTCGATTCCTGGTACCAAAACCAAACCAAAACCATATTGTCATAGTTTTATAACACTCCCCCCAATAACTCCAAGCAATACATCCCTATTTCATTTTCTATTTTAAGCATGGTTTTCTCTATGTTTAGATACACTGATAAAAAAAATCACCTTGAGAATTTTCAAAATGGGTTTGAGCAATTTATTTTCATCCCTTTTGTGTTTGTGTTTGTGGCTGCCTTCAAAAAATGTTACACATGTGCTTCAAGACTGAAAGACATTTTAAGTGAGCAAGTGCCCATTTTGGATTGGAAAACCAGAATAAAGATATGTGACCACTAACAATGTGGTAAATGACCTTAATGGAAAGGTCATATTCCTTATGTTAAAATGGAATTTAGAATGACTACTAGCTCACTTCCATTGCTTTGACTGGATATATTAAATTATTTTAGGTTCTTCTTCTAAGTCAAAAAGGAATTTCAAACCAACTTAATGCATTTTATGATAAAGTGCTAGTAGATTCAATAAACAATGCAACAGTATTTTACATGCTGAAATATTTCAAAATCCAAACAAAAAATTAAAAAATAATGGAATACTGATTTTTTTCTACAATCATACATTCCATGCAACATTCAGAATATGTGTCCTTTCTTGCTTTTATTTATATATTTGTCTTTTTGAGCAAGTTTGAGACCAGCCTGGATTACATGTGAGCTCAAGGCCAGCCTGAACTGCACAGTGAAACCCTGTTTCAAAAAAAAAAAAAAAAAAAAAAAGAAAGAAAGAAAATTGTGATCCCTACAAGGTAGAAATGCCACTGCCTAATCTCAAGAGAAAAGGATGCTTGCCAAGTAAAGAGGATAGCTTGTGAGATGTTTAAAGTTATATCTTTTCTCCACATATGACCTCATATATATTGGGCAGGAGTCCTACTAAAAATCATCTGAAATGTGGTTAGGCCAAATTGCTTCGATAGCTATGCAGAACTATAACTTCATATCTTTTTATTTTTTTGCACCGGGAAAAAAGAAGTTATAAAATAAACTTGTTAGGATAACCCTTTGCTATACCAAATATGACACCAAAATGCCAATATTCCCCGATCTTACACTCACTAATCTGTTAACAAAAATAAAATTATAAAAGAGAAAAAAATTTTTTGCTTCAAGTGCTGAGAGCTTTGCTTTTTCTTACAAGAATTAGTTTATGTGCTAGACTCTCAAACAGGTATTAGAGGCCAGCATTTATAGCATGCGATACAGAGGACAGTGGTTTGGAGATATTTAATGTCATTCCCATGTAAGGTTAGATGACTAATGGGTTTTTGGAAGACTGAGGAGTTGCTCCTGTATTACTTGATAAAGACAGTAACCGAAAATTCTACAGTATTCTACTTCTGTAATTTATATTCGCATAAGCTCTAAACACTCTCTCAGACCATTTGACTTTTCAATACCAGGACAGAATATGCAGAACAAATGTCCTGCCCCACCAGTCAATTAGCTAGTTTGCTTTTCTTTTCCCACTCTAGTCTATGAGATACTTACTTTAAATATAGGTGAGCTAGTTCCAACACACTGCAGGATGCTATACTGAGAGGATGGCATACCCTCATCATAAAGATTAGATTTATTAACAGGTATTCAATATTATTTGGGACTTTGGTACATATTTGCCTTTGAGGAAATAATGTTTTGCTGCTTGAAAGATACCATTTTTGAAAGTTACTCATATTGATTATATACCGTGTTCCTGGCAAATTACTATTATACTTAGCATGATTCTTCTGTGGCTAGCTCACTGTTCTGAGTTGGTTACAAAATTTTTGCTCTTCTTTTTACTTGTTGACATCATAAGAGGCAGGTCCAACTGCCCATATAGCAATCACATAAATGTTAGTAGTTTTGATTTCTCTTTGGCCTACCATTCCACTGTTATCTCTCAATGCAGAGTGCATTAAATATGTCCAAGAAATTAACTGATTTAAACTTGACAAAATAATTATTGTCTATATTAGTCATTTTCTGTCTCTGTGAAACAATACCGGACACCCACAAGTTAAAGGAGGACAGGTTTAATTTAGTTCAGTTTCAGAGGACTCAGTCCATGGCTGTCTGGTTTCAAGACAGAAACATCATGGTGAAAAACAATGGAGCAAAATTGCTTAGTTTGTGGTGGCCAGGAAGACAGTAAGTGAACAGTGTTAGAAAGGAGCAAGGAGCTAGATATAGTACTCAAGGTCACAACTCCATGACACTCGAAAACACCCAAAAGCATGCTTTACTAGTGTGGGCACAGTTAAGTTTAATCACTGTACCATACTAATGGCATTTTTTCCCTGCGGTCCCAGCAGACAGTTTAATTCTGAAAAGTAAAAAAGGAGACAAAAGAAAAAAGTTCATTAATCCTGCCTCAAAGTTTCTTTCCCTCGATTACTATGTTTAAATTCTTGGTCAATACTATAAATGAGGATCAGGAGCATGAAGGATAGTGTTTTAAGTCTTTTTTTTTTTTAAGGATTTTGAGTTAAGTAATATATTTTTACTGGAATGCAACTATTTTGTAAAAGTTTAAAGTTCTTCAAAAAATACAGGGGCTGGGGATATAGTTCAGTGGCATGAATACTTGTCTGACAAGCACAAGGTCCTGAATTTCAAAAAAAAGCAAAGAAAAAGAAAGAGAAAAGGAAAATATGGGCCAGGGACATAGCTCAGCAGCATAAGCGCCTGCCTGGCAATCACAAGGTCCTGAGTTCGATTTCCAGTACAGTAAAAATGGCCATACTTCCAAAACTGTTACACAGATTCAATGCAATTCCAATCAAAATTCCAATAGTGTGTCTCAGAATTACAGAAAACAATCCTAAAATTCATCTGGAACCAGAAGAGACCCAGAATAGCAAAGGCAATCCTGGGCAACAAAAACAAGATGAGGCATCACAATCCCTGACTTGAAGTTATACAACAAAGCTACTGTGATAAAAGCAGCACGGTACTGACAAAAAAAAAAAAAAAAAAAGACTCAAAGATCAGTGGAACAGATTAGAAGATGCAGAAACAACTTAAGACACACTAGGCCACCTTATCTTTGACAAAGGTGCCAAACACATTCACTGGAAGAAAGATAGCCTCTTTAATAAATGGTGCTAGAAAAACTGGCTCTACACTGTAGAGAGCGGTAAAGCTTCACAGCTGCCACCCCGCCTCTCTCACCTGTGGGCATCCAGTGCGTCAGCCTACATTTCCCAGGATCCTCTCCAGCCTAGCCTGCAAATGACACTCCCCACAGGATGACAGCTTCCGCCCCCTCTTCTATAAATGCCATATACACCTTTTAATAAATGAGACTCGATTGGAATTATTCGTCCTGTCTCCTTTCTCTCCCCAGCCTTGCCCTCCCCCATCTCCATGCCCTCTCCTCGAGACCCCCGTTTCTTTTAGGACCTGCAGGCAGGTTCAAGTGGTGCCCAACGTCGGGCTCGAGGCACGAGGGATCACATGAGAGACCGTCGGTGAAAGATAAAGAGGACCCGGGTTGACTTCTCCCTCAGCAAGGCTAGACTGATAGCACTCGCGTGATCCGCGCGAACGGCCACCTTACACTCGCCAGAATCACGGTAAGATGGCATCCACTTCCCTTCTCCTAATTATGGGGCAAGTGCTAAGTGAACATAAATGTTCGTGCCAGGGCTCAGCGATGCCCTCAGGGTGAGAGGAATAAAGGTTACGACTAAGGATAAAAAAGAAAGAAAGAAAGAAAGAAAGAAGAAGCTAAAGACTGGCTTGAGAGAAGCCTGAGACAACTAAGCTTAAGAGACTTCAAGGGAAAATTGGTTTAGGAAAAACCAAAGTGAAAGAAATGTATCGCTTTTACCAAGTGTTAGATACAGGCAAATATATTCTAAAAAATCAATGGAACTGTTGGTGTGCTTCATTCTAGTATTGACATTTTTGTAGTGAATTTAGACTAGACAGGATCTTAATAATCATAAGCTTGGGACAACAACTAACCTAAAAATTCAACATTTGGCTTTCATGAACTGATAATTGACTGACTCCAGCATATGGATAGGTCCCTCTAATTCGGCCTCTGTAATGGCGCCTGCTTCCGGTCCGCCGCGTGGTGCCCTTAGAATGGCGTTCCCAGTGACGGAAGCAGCTTTGCCCCCACAACGTGGCGCCGCACAAGATGGCGCTGCCGCACAGGTGGTCTGTGCTCATATGCCATTCACCGTAATTGCCTTAAAAAAATTAAAAACGGCAGTCGTTCAGTATGACCCCACCACCACTTTCACCCTTGCTGTTTTAGACTCTATGACTCAAGGTTGGATTATCCCTAATGAATGGAAAGACTTAGCCAAAGCCATTCTTTCTGGGGACAATTATTTACTTTGGAAATCTAAATTTCTAGACCAATGTAAAATCATAGCTAGAGACAATGCTGCTAGGCAAAACCCTTGGACCCTTCCCATGCTAGCGGGACCTGGAGATTTTAATACAAAGGAAGCTCAAATGCAATATGATCCTGGCCTTTTTGCACAAATCAATGCAGCCGCTTGAGGGCTGGGAGTTTGGCTCAGCGGCTTACGCGCCTGTCTGGCAGGCGCGAGGTTGTGAGTTTGATCCCCAGTGTCAAAAAAAAAAAAAAAAAAAAAGAACCAATGTTGCTTGTTTCAGCTGCAAGGGGAAATTAAGGTTATGGTGCAATCTACTCAAAACAGAGTTCAAATCTCCACAGATTCTTATATTGCTTAATTGGTTCTTCCCTTGACAAAAATTAGAAAATCTATAAATAAAGGGTATCTAAGGATTTTAGATCTTCTGATACTTATTGGATTCAACAGATTAAGCAGGATCACCCTTAGATAAAATTGATAATTAAAAAAAGGGTATTTAAAGGGCTTTTAGATACAAAAACAAATGCTTCAATTATTACCTAGCGCCATTGGCCTATGGTATGGCCTCTGGATCTGACAACTACAGGTCTACAGGTGTGAGCAATGTTTCTCAACCTTTTTGAAAGTGCTAAATTGATTTAACCTGGAGGGATACAAAGCCTATCTTACTGCCACATGCAAATTGACTTGCTTTTGAGTTACAGATTTGTGATCAATTTAGTAGGCAAGGGTGTGGAGGAGACTTCCTCCAATGGGTCAGACAGACATCCCAAAATTTGATTTCTAGTCATCAGGGTCTAAAACCATTTCAAAATTTTGCCTTTAAAAATACATATAAGTGGCATAAGGTATGGAGAACTTCCCCTGGGGGGCCCTTGCCTGGCTTGTGAGGTGGGTCCTGTGCTACAGAGCTGAGATTTACAGCCCTGCCTCCTGTGTGCTGAGCAACAAATTCCCCTGGGGCCTGCCAAGCCTTTCAGTGGCTGTCCCACAAGTAGCACTACAGCACTCAGCCCAGGCCAAAAGACAGGACATGATTCAGGAAAAGTGAGACACGGCTCTAGTGTGCCCAAGCCAACCCGCTTTTTCCCATCACCTATGCACACGCTTTATGCATCAAAGTTTACACTGCACTATTGCTTGTATCCCCAACAATAGTGGGGCCTCCAGGCCAAAACAAGAGCACAACCTGTGTGTCTCGACAGCAAAAAAAAAGCCCAAGGTGCCTAAAAACAAAATGCAGTTTTTTCTTCTATACTTTGCCACAAAAATTCCTTACAATCTTCAGGTCTAAAAATAGTTAAATATGCTCACAATTTAAATTTCAAAACACGAAAGGGAGAGTTCACCTCATAGTAGATTTCACTTGGCAGTATATACTATTTAAAATTTTAAAATTCTAATAAAGACTGCAGCAGAAAGATAATGCAATCAAAATAAGGCTAAAAAGAGTCCTTTAAAAAGATCTTCATACTGGACAATCAAAGCACCCAGTCCAGTGCTAATTTGGGGTCGAGGGTATGCTTATGTTTTTCCAGGAAATGCTAAATGGCCTATCTGAGTGCCAATGCGTGCTGTCCGGCTGTATCATAAATCCAAACCCAGAGAAGAAGGCGATTCTACCTCTCAAGAAACAGATGCTCAGTCCTATGATAGTGATGCCTCGGAGACCACACCACAACCGATAAAAACGGATGAAGCTAGAGCCAAACTTAATTGACACAAGATGTTCAAAAGATGGTAACAAACAATAAAATAAGAAATCTAAATAAATAAGAGTATATGCTATGTCCTATAAAAAATTATATGTTAATTATAGATAAGATTTTGTCCTTTCCAGATTCTTTTATAAGCGATCTCTGCTAATTGATCTACAATAAATCTGACTAGTCTATTTATAATTACCAATTCTACAATTGTAAAACTTCAGCATAATTCAATTTGGCTAAAGTATATTTGAGTGCACTCTGATTGTATAAGATGTTTGTCAGTCTGTCTGTGTATCTGTTTGTCTGTTTGTCCAGTCTGTTCTATGTTCAAATCTGTACAGATCGTCTGTCCATGTTTGTCCATTAGTCCATTCTGTAAACAGCTGTTCCTTTTATTTTGAGCTCAATAATTTTTCTCCTTTTTAAATTTTTGGATCATTTAATCAAAGTTTAATTTGGGTAATAGATTTAAAAAGCATGCTTCTACCTGGGTTTCCAGTTAGTCCAAATGTCGCTAAAACTGGTTATGTAAAAATAATGTATATTGTTGTTTATCATAATTTGAGAGTCTCTCATTGTTCAAAAATAATACATTAAATCTTATAATTGGGTTTTTCATAAGACATCAAAAATTATTAATATAAATAAACGAAATTCCTTGGTGGGGAGGAGATTGTTAGACAGGACTCCATTTGATAAATAAGAAAACAGCTGCCTGGTAACATTTTAAACCAGTTCTTATTTATTAATTGGAACCCCCAATAATCTCCATAACCTTAAGGGAGACACCCCAACTAAAGATATATATTATTGTAATATGTTCACATTGGTCATCAAAAGAAACAATACAATAAGGGTTTTGATTTAGATGTACCCGTACAAAGGTTTCATATAACTATGATACATTTTATTAACCTCATGACATGTTTATGTATTCATGCTTCCAGATGTATAGATTTTCCAAAATGTAAAACAGGGATTGTTTATGGTGACAAACTGTTGTTTCAGATTCAGACCTCAGCCTGTAACAAAACTTGTGAGATGTACATCCCCCTAAATGTCAACAAATTAGATAAAAGTTTTTATGTATTAAATAGGGAAGATTGATCTAAAAGGGAATATCTTATGTTTAAAAAATGTAAATCAAAGTGTGTTAAAAATGTCATCATAATTGTCATGTTATAACATTAGGTATGATTTTGATTTCTATTCCCTATGT
>RJWM01040436.1:0-15423 GCA_004363535.1 Dasyprocta punctata
CAACACAAATCATCAGGTCAAGAAGAGCTTGGAGTGAAATATTTCAAGCCCTGAAGGAAAATAACTTCCAACCCAGATTAATGTACCCTGCAAAATTATCTTTTAAAATCAACGGAGAAACAAGATACTTCCACGACAAAGAACAACTAAAGGAATTTATGACAACCGAGCCAACTCTACAGAGAATACTGAAGGACATCCTAGAGAGAGATAAAGAAGTCCACTGCTCCAGAAAAAGCGACAGAGAGATACCACCGAGCAGGGCAGACAAATGAATAATCCATTAACGGGATTTAAGTCCAGTATTGTTTTTAATGAGCTGTTTAGTTTAATCCTATTCTACCTCGACCAGCCTATCTTCATCATAAATGATGACAAAGATAGCTATTGTAAAGATAACAAAATTTATAAGGGTAGCCTTCAGTGATATATGATCACCCTGCTTCAAAACCAGGTATTACTTTCACTGCTCTGTTCTGAGGGATTTTAACCTATCTTAGCATGATTGTGTTACAACAGATGATATAGGCAACTGCCTTGAAGCTAACATGGGCATCATAGGAATCAACGTTACATTACTATGTATTGCCCCCATTATCTTATCTGTTATTGGTTTTATTCAGTACTATCTCGTTTGTCTATAATTGGCCAATTGGTAAGGGCATTTATTTTGAAGACAATAAGAGGTATTACAAGGGGAACCGAGGAAGGAAGGTATGGAAAAAAGACATAGTTTTATATAAGGGTATTGATAAGACAGTTTAAAAGTCTATACTACTAAATGCATTAACTGGTGAGAGAGAACAGTTGATATTCATAAGACCAGATCAATCCTACATGTCTTTACATGTCAATCTGAACAGCACCCTTCATGGTAACAATATACAATGTTGCAACCACTGTAAAATTCCAATCATCTAAATTACTAAACCTACAATTTTACAGTATTGGATATGTTGTTGTTGTTTGCTGATCTCTTTAATTTTTTGTTTCTCTTAAGTATGACCATTCTTTTATGCTTTATTGGTTTCACTCCGAACTATTTCGCTTGGTTATATTAGACCTGATGTTAGGGGTAGTTATTTCAATAATAACAAGAGGTATTCTTAGGGGAAAGGAAGGAAGGAAGAAAAAGGAAAAAGACATAAATTTATAAATATGCATAAATAAGACAGTTTAAAAAACCGTATTGCTAAATACAATAGCTACTGAAAAAGAAAAGTTAATATACCTGAATTGATAAATCTTACATGTCTGTATCTGTCAATATGACCAACCACTATGAAGGTAACGATATGCAATATTGTAACTACTGTTAAACTTCAACCACCTCAGTGTGTAAACCTACAATGTTATCGTATCAGATCTGTTGTTGTTGTTTGTCTGTCTTTTTTGATTTTTGTTTCTATCTTCTGTATCAATTTTCTCTTAAATAAAAAAAAATGGCTCTACACATGCCAAAGATTAAAACTGGACTCGCATCTTTCACCATGCACTAAGCTAAAATCAGAATGGATCAAAGATCTTAATATTAAAACAGAAACATCAAATCTGCTGGAAGATAGAGTAGGTAAAACTCTTGAAGACATTGGTGCAGGCAAAGACTTTATGAACAAAACCCCGATTGCACAGAACTGTCACAAAGAATCAACAACTGGGATCTCACCCTACTGAAAACCTTTTGCACAGCAAAAGAAACCACCAACAGAGTGAAGAGACAACCCACAATGTGGGAGAAAATGTTTGCCAGCTGTACCTCAGACAAAGGATTAGTATCGAGAACATATAAAGAACTAAAAACAAAACAGAACAAAAACAAAAAAAACAAAAAAACCAGTCCTCCCAGATTTAAAGATCCAATCAAAAAACGAGCATCTGAGATGAATACACACTTCTCAGGTGAAGAAATACAAACAGTAAATAAATATGCAAAAAAAGTTCCACATCACTGGTAATTTGAGAAATGTAAATTAAAAAACACTGAGATTTTGCCTCACTCCACAAAGAATGGCTGCTATCAAGAAATCAAGTAATAACAAATGCTGGAGGGTCTGTGGGGGAAAGGAACCCTTCTCCACTGTTGGTGGGAATGCAGACTAGTACAACCACTGGGGAAATCAGTGTGGAGATTCCTCAAAAAACTTGGAATAGAGGTCCCATTCAACTGAGCTCTTCCCCTTATGGGTATCTTCCCAAAAGACTCATAAAAAAACACCATACCACAGTGATATATGTGCACCCATGTTTATAACAGCACAATTTGTAATAGCCAGATCTTGGAGACAACCTAAATGCCCATCAACTGAGGAACACATAAAAAAGATGTGGTATTTTTACACAATGGCGTACTACTCAGTCATACAGAAGGATAAACTGGAGACTTTCATAGGCAAGTGGATGAAACTCAAAACCATACTGATTAGTGACATAAATAAGACACATGTGTAAACATCGTATTGTCTCACTAGTGTGAGAAACTGAAAGTAACAATATATATATGTGTGTATATAAAAATAGTTAAGATAGTTATGCTACTGAAATTAAATTAAATTAAATTAAATTAAATTAAAAATATGGAGGGGAGAACCAAGAAGAAAAACCATACCCTCCTGTTAGTCAGCAGCAGCCATGGGCTGGGAGGAGAACCATGAAGCCAAGCTGTGCCCTCCTGTGAGCCAGACAGTGTGCGGGCTGGGAGGCAAGAAGAAACCCCTTCCCCTAAGCAACTGGCTGATTTGGAGGAACACAGGCTGAGACGATAGCTAGTGAAGTAAAAACACAACTTCATGCTTGAACTGTTTGATTGACTTTGCAGACCTAAAGCCGTTAGTCTGAGCATCTATTTAGAGGAAAACAATATGCGATATAGCAACTATGGGGCATTTCCTTCTGTCATGTTTTTGAGATCCAATATTGTTCTCACTGTTTTGCTTTGTTCCATTTTATTGTTTTGTTTTATTACCTTTAAAATGAATTTTTAAAAAATTGTAAAATATGTACAAATAACATGAGGGTCATGTGAGTGTCTTACATTGATTTAATATGTAGGATAAGTTTTACTGGATTATTTGGTTATAAAATTATTACTAAATTCATTTTAAATATTTTTCAGTTATTATAGATATTATCTTAGTTACTTTTCTTGTTGCTGAGTCAAAATACCCAACACCCAAATTTAAAGGGTGAAAGGTTTTTTAGCTCATAGTTTGCAGAGGTTTCAGTCCATAATCAGCTGGCTCCAAGGCAGGGTGACACATGGCAGAGGGAAAAGTGTTCATGGCAGTGGAAAACAGCAAAAGTAACAAGAGCAAGGAGGAGGAGCAAGCCTCTTTTCCTCCCTTATATTGTATGCAGTCTAACCACCCTAGGGCAAATGTAGCACTCACAGCCCCAGTCCCAGCAATACGCAATGAACCAATCACAAACTCCAGATTGAGCTGCCTGTGAAAAGCCCACCCTCCATGGCCAATGAGGTTTTTTTGTGGGGGACATTTAGACATAAACCATAACAGATATTTACATCACTAAGAAGTTCTGTGTTGTGTATTTCAACTGATGCAGTTTATGTACATAAATATTTTCTGCTTTAAGATACTTTTATCTTTTTAGCTATTTTACTCATACATCCATTATACTTACAGTTAGGTGGTAGAACCCCCAACTCTTCTAAATAGAAATACTTCTTTAAAACCTGTTTGGCATCACTGAATTGTGAAAACTGAGCTATAGTTGTGAATGTAGCATGACTGGCATGTCTGCTCTGGGAAAGAGGAGGTGGCTCATAAAAGAGCATCTGTATTTTCTGTGTTTCCTACAAAATTGGGCTGAGGATTCTGGCATGGTGGTGCAGGCCTGTAATCCAAGCACTCTGGAGACTGAGGCAGGAGCATCACAGCAAGTTGCAGACCACCTTGACTAGTGACTTCCATACAACCTGAACTACATACTGAGACCCTGTCTCAATAAACAAAAATAAAAGACAGATCCATGCGTTTGTCAGGGAACATAAAAAGAAAATAAACTGTCTTCTGTCTTGTTGATGTATGTCTTCCTGTCAGTGTGAATTGCTCGCTAGCTATCAAATGATAATTTTCTCCTCTACAGACTTCTGGTTATTTAACCAAATTTGTTAAATAACTCTGAAAAAGAAAACCCTGAATTATTTTCATGTAGGCAACACAAACAGAAAGACAAATAAACAAATAGAAACTGAAACACCAAGATGTAGAAGAGTAAAACCTAGTGTCCTAAAAAGCAGGAACTGAGAAGCAAGATTGAAGCTGAAAAGGTAGAAAGACCAGGATGAAAGAAGCAAATTCTGTGGGTGCTCAGATACTCACCCTAAACACAAATACAGGAAGGGCCTCTCAGCCAGGGACACCTGCCCCAGAGCAGCCCAGGAGAGGATTACACAGGCAAGGCAGAGACTCTTGTGCTATTCTACTTCCATGGCTTTCTCTGATCTCTAATTCCCATTTCATACCACAGAAAGACAATCTAGAAAATGGAAACAACAGGCAAGAAATCAGGATAGGGAACAATTTCCGAACAAGAGGAGATGGTCCGGAGCAGGAAAGCTCTCACCTTGGTAGGGTGGAGAGGCAAAGGTTAAGTCTGTGGGCAGCTAATGGCGTATGACTTTTGGACCTTCCAGTTAGGGAAGTCAGAGGTCTCTGAGGTCATTTCACCTTCTGATCTGGTAACTAGTTTGAAGGAAAACACACCTAACTCCCAGACTGGACCTCTGGGGTCCATGGCATCTACTGCCATGGAATCACTGTGTTCGTTATATTAAAGTCCCCACAGAGCCTCTGGGACCCTCTCTTCAGCAGATGCTATATTGGGCCCACTGTCACCTCCAAACCTATGTGATGCTCCTAATCTCTGCGCTTTCTTTCCTCAGAGCATAGACTGCTGGGAGAAGGAGCAGGATGGCCAGGAGGTATAAGGAGGTCAGAAATGCCAGGGCACAGGTGAGGATCACAGATCCCAGGACCCTGGACTTGATGGGTGGAAAATTTCAATCCATACACGCAGTTTGGCACAGGTGTTCTGCCCGCTTGTCACTGGCCCTTAGTGTTCAGGAATCTGTCCTGGGGACACACATCCTCCACCACGCAGCTCTGAGTCCAAGACACTTCTTGAAGACCTCAAATCAGGGGCATCTGCATCCGAGCCCACATGCATTTGCACTGGTAGCTGCAAGGGGAGGAGTCTACGGATCACTTAGAGTCAGGCCCCAAATTCCCATTAGCCACCTGTCATCTGCATAGCACATGTGGAGCCCCCACATCGGCCTGCCCCATAATTTCATAGACACTTTTGTACCCTATGTGTAGAGTATTACATTTTGGAAACACAGAGTAGAAAAATCTCTGGTGCAAGACAGAATAGGACTGGATGACATGGCCACAATCTTGGTGGCTGAAACAGGAATATCTCAAGCTGGTACCAATTTAGAAACTTAGTCAGTTTCTGTCTCAAAAAATAAGTAATAGGCTGAGGATATAGGTCAGACCAAAGGAACCAGGTTTATTTCACAGTACTACAAAAACAATTATAAAACCCATGGTAAAACTGGCCCATCCCTGTAATCCCAGTTACTTGGAAGGCTCAGGATGAAGAATTGCAAAATTGTGTCCAGCCTGGGCTACACAAGGAGAATCTGTCAAAAACAAAACAAACAAATAAAAAACCCAAAAGAACAACAACAAAAACACCCAGAATACAAGGAGTGGAGATGCAGCTTAATGTTCGTCATGTTCAATTCTCAAGTAATATCATGAAAAAATGTCAGAAAACAAACTTTCAAAAGGCAAATTTTACGTAATGGCTTCACACACCACCTTTCTCTGCATGTAATAATTGTTCTGCTCCCTTCGGCCTTGGGCCAGCAGTCCTCTGGAGACCAAACACCATGCCTTCTATTAAGTTGCAGAGTTGTGATGGAGAGCTATTTGAAGTTGATGTTGAAATTACCAAACAATCTGTGATAATTAAGACCAGGTTGGAAGATTTGGGAATGGATGATGGAGGTCACGAGCCAGTTCCTCTACCAAATGTGAATGCAGCAACGTTAAAAAAAAGGTCATCCAGAGGTGTCTCCACCACCAGCAATGACCCTTCTCCTCCTGAGGAGGATGGGAACAACGAAAAGTCAACAAATGATATCCTTGATTGGGACCAAGAATTCCTGAAAGCTGACCAAAGAATTCTTTTTGAACTTATTCAGGCAGCTAGACCTCAAAGGTTTGCTTGATGTTACATGCAAGACTCTTGCCAATAAGATCAAGGGGAAAACTCCTGTGAAGATTCGCAAGAGCTTCAATATCAAAAATGACTTCACTGCACCTGCCTAGCAAGTGCAAGGTCATGAGTTCGATCCCCAGTACCAAAAAAAAGAAAAAAAAAAAGAAAGAAAGAAAGAAAGAAAGAAAAAAAGAAAAGAAAAAGAAAAATGACTTCACTGAAAAGGAGGAAGCCTAGGTATGAAAGGAGAGCCAGTGGTGTAAAGAGAAGTGACATGTTGTGCCCGACACTGTAACACTTTAAGAATTGTTCCAAATACTAGTTGTATAGCTGTTGATAATTGCTAATATTAAACAAACAATATACAAATGCAGCAGCAAAGCAACTGTATTAGCATAATGTTGTCCTCACCGCATGTGTGGTTGGAGTACAGATTCAAAACCAGTGGCTTAATTTCTTCTGGTCTGAGCAAAAGTTGCCGTTTTTCTTTACTCTGAGTAAAACTGAAGAGTGGGTTCTCTGTAGAAAGTTAACATTTTGAGCTTCCCCTCTTTTTGTGAAGTGGTTTCTGTCTCATTTATTGTCCAGTTAACTTTAGTGAGCTTTTAAAAGCTGGCATGGTAGGGGCTGGGGATATAGCTCAGTGGCTCAGTGCCTGCCTGGCAAGCACAAGGTCCTGAATTTGATTCTTGGTACCAAAAAAAAAAACAAGATGGCATGCTAAATAAAACAACTTGAAACAGTTTTCTGAAATAGAATTAACAAAATAATTATCTTTATTGAGAAGTTAGAAACTGGAAAAAGGCTACTTGAAGTTACTGTTATGAGTGGGGTTATTTAGGATGTCTTCCAGTCTCCCACACTGAAGCAGTATCACTGGTGTAAATCTGCCTATATGTAGCAGGGCTCGCTTAGTTGGACCTGAGGACTTGTTTTATTTGTTTTTAAATTTTTAATCTTCTAAGCTTTGAATATGTTACCTAGAGACTCAATAAATACCAAGTTTGTGGTTTGGGGGAGAAATATAACTAAAACAGTTAGCTTTTCAATTAAAGAAAACTATTTTTTTAAAAAAATGGGCAAATTTTATTTGTACTTAAAAGCAATACTTAGGACAGGCATAGTGGTGTATCCCTGTAATCCCAGCACTCAGGAGGCTGAGGCAGGAATATTGCCATGAGTTCAGGCAGCTACATAAGCCAGTTCAAGGTCAGCCCCCACTACATAAAGCGAGACCCTGGCTCAAAACAAACAACCAAAACACTTTGAAGACTTCAACATGCCAGTGGGTTTCTGATATCACAGGTTGTCTCTAGACGAGGCTGGTTATCTCCAAAACCTCCTGTGCTGCACTGTCCAAATCAGTTGTGTCCTGCTGGCCTGTGTCCTGGCCTATCTGCAATGTCTCCCTGGCTCTACACCAGGCCAACAAACTGGAAACGATGACTATGAACAAGCTTACAAATATCATTGTGATTCCAACAGCAAAACCCACAGATTTAAAGTGGGCCCGTAAAATGAGAACCATTCCCAAAGCCACAACTGTAAGTCCCATGCAGGAAACCAAGGGGCATTCAGAGTTTCTAAACTTCTCACAGATTCTCCTCAGCAGTCTGATCCTTGGTTTCTTATCCTGCAGACGTTGGTACATTCAGATGTTTTGCTGCAGAGATTAAGGGAAGAAGAAGAAAAAAGATGACAGGTCAGAATCACCAAAAGCTGAAGTAGAAAACTCATACCTGGCTGTGAGTTGCGCTACTGTGAGTTATCAATGAGAACTTCACCCTCTCCACTACCCTGAGGGTGCAGGTAAAGGGCTGGCTTTTTTAGGAGACACTAATGTTCCCCTTCTAGGAGACTCAGAGGCCAGAATTGGTCACTGTATCCCCCCCACCCATCCTGGGGACTGAGCCCAAGGGCACTCTACCCCTGAGCTGCATCTTCATACCTTTAGTATTTAAGAAGGCTCTCCCTAAGTTGCCTAGGCTGCCCTTAAATATGTGACCCTCCTCCCTCCGCCTCCCCAGTAGCTGGGATTACAGGTGTGCACCATCATGCCTAGTGGCACTGTAGTTCTTTTTTTTTTTTTTTTTTTTTTTTTTCAGCACCAGGGATTGAACTCACAGCCTCACACCTGCCAGACAGGCGCTTAAGCCACTGAGCCAAACTCCCAATCCTAGTTTTTTGAGGCAGGGTCGCACTATGTAGCTCAGGCCAGCCCTGCACTCGCGTGGTAGCCCAAGCGGGCCTCGAACTCACAACGCTCCTCCTATCTCAGCCTCCCGAGTGCTGGGATGAAAGGTGTGCGCCACCATGCCCGGCTGGCACTGTAGTTCTTAATGGTTTAAAATACAACTTTACAGGTCTGGGGATGTAGTTGAATGGTAGAGCACCAGTCCCAGCACCAGCACCCCAATCTGTATAAAATCATAGGAAGTTGTCCCAGAAAATCCAGAAGAATATTTCTTACACAGGAATGCTGGCTACAGGACACTGTGGAAGGCTCTGTTGGGAGAATCTCAGGCACAAAGTCAGCCTGAGTAATTTAGACAGACCTGTCTCTAAATAAATAAATAAATAAATAAATAAATAAATTAGTGCTGGTAGCTCAGTTGAAGGGCCTGGGTTCAAACTCCCAGTCTGGAAAAAAAAAAAATAGGCTCTGCCACCTGCTGAAGCATCATTATCACTTGAGAGTCAAGTTTTATACATTAGATATAAACAATGAAATTCAAGGTCGAAGATTAAAAGCATGAACTAGGAGGCAGCTTCTACACATCAGCACAAGCAAAATGTATTTCCTGTCTTCTGCCAGCAAGAAGACCCAGTACAAACTTTTAACAAGCAAAGTCCACAGCAGGGAGGGCTCCCCAGACACGGTCCACACTGCCCGGATGCTCTTGTCGGAAACCCCAGTGGACTGGTTATTAGAGCGCATCAGTTGTAAACTGCACAACTAAATGGACACACAAAGGACTCAAATCTTCATGGTGTTTTAACAGAGAAGGGGGTTGCTCCACTCCTTTCCTTTAATTCTTCTGGTACGGAGGATTGAATCTAGTGTCTTTGCACTGAACTTCCTCACAAACTATTTTACAACAGGGTCCCACAGCCAGGTGTGGTGGCACACTCTTATAATCCCAGGACTTGGGAGGCCGAGGCAGGAAGATGACTGTGAGTTCCAGGACAGCCTGGGCTTCATAGTGAGTTCAAAGCCAGTCTAAATACATAGCAAGACCCTGTCTAAAGAAATAAAAGCAAAAAAATTAAGCAAAACAAAGACAGGGTCTTACTAAATTGCCCAGCTGGGATCAAACTTATCATTTACTTGCCTCAGTTTCCCACAGTGCCACAATTGAAGACAAGGACCACCGTGTCTGCTCCCAAATCTGGATGCAGTTTAGGGTGAGAATTGGAGTCCCTCTTACATTCTGTTACATATTTTACTGTGAGACAGATCTCATAGTCACTAAGCTGCCCAAACTGAGCTTGAACTGGCAACCTCCTGCCTCAGGAACCCAGAATGCTGTTTCCCAGGCATGGAAACCATGCTGGCCTTACATCTCCATCAGTATTCGCATTGGGTTCTCATGCTTGTTTTGTCCTGTTGTGACTCTTGCACGTGTGTCACGTGTGGGTTTTCCTGAACTGCAGAAGAGAGCTGTGTGGGAGGTTTGAAACTTAGTGGGTAACATTCCCCTCAGCAGGCTCTGGGGCATTGCCCACCTGTTTTCACATACAGGTTGTGCACCTTGGATTCCACAATCCCACTGGTGCTCAAAAGATTCCACACTAGCCAGGCGTGGTGGCTCACAACTTTAATGCCAGCACTAGGGTGGCTGAGGTAGGTGGAGCCCTGTGAGTTCAAGGCCGGCTTGCGCTACAACGAGAGTGCAAGGCCAGCCTGAGCTACATAGTTCGACCCTGCCTCAAAAACTAGGGCTGGGAGTTTGGCTCAGTGGCTTAAGTGCCTGTCTGGCAGGTGTGAGGCTGTGAGTTCAATCCTCAGTGCCACACACACACAAAAAAAAAAAAAAGATTTCAGATTTAGAATCACATCAGATCTGCGATTTTCAGAGGAGGGGTGCTTGCCTGGAAAATCACACACAAATATCCCAAAATCCAAAAGACTCCCAATCTGAAACCTTTTGTGTCCCTGGCCTTTCTGGTAAAGCGTTCTCTGCCTCTACCTCCTCTTCTGGCACTCAAACTGGCTTCAGTCTTCTGTCCCCACCCCAGCTCGCCTATAACTGCTATAGATCATGAAATACCAAATTTTATCCAAACACATACTGTACTTACCTGGTCCTGGGAGCACAGGCCTGTAACTCTAACACTTTGGGAGGCAGGAGGATCACAAGGTAGAGTCCAGCAAGGGGAAGTTAGTGACTTGGTTTGACGCTGTCAAAACAAAAAGACCTGGTGGTGTAACTTAGTGCCAAGCTCTCTCTGTTCAAACCCCCAGTTACACAAACTCACACACATAGAATACATAGAATACATAATATGCCTCACGTGATCAATGGATTGTAGTAATCACAACTACAGTGGAGACCAGAGTGAACAGTTAGAAACTTAATCACAAGAGAATCAGATCTAAGTTGGCAGCCAGGTGTGTAACCCAAAGACAAGGAAAAATTTTTTAAATACAAGGTATCAGTAAATTAGGACAACCATTGCATTTCAGTGGATAAAAATACAAAGTGTTAAGATCCTTCAGATGTAAAACTCCTCTCCAAATTCAGAAGAAAAATGCAGCAGCTGTGAGAAAAATAGTCAAGGGTTACAAGGAAGAGTCCGGGCCCTGAAGAATGCAGACTGTAGCATAATACACACAAAAGGCCCTGCAGCTCAGCCACGAGCATCTTAGCATTGCTAAGTGACTTCAGAAAAAAAAAAAAAAAAAAGCAAGCTATTACATTTATAAGCTAAATAATTTTTCTCTCACCTGGTACAACAGGTAGTTTTCTAGTACACAAATGACACAAATAGTCTCCCCTAAAAAACAGGCAGATGCCCTGTGAGACCAAATGTCCTGAGAGGAAACGGCGCTGCGCAGGGTTCTGCGTGGAATTTACAGGAATTAGGCTGTTGAGTGAGTAATGAAAGGAACCTGGATGCTCACAGGGGATTTTCACTCAGCAGATGAAGTTTTTCCTTCACTCACCCAATGTAAATGCCTCGGTTCGTGGAGAGACATTGAAAACACCGTGATAAGGAAGGATTGGGGATAAATGCACACAACTCTTCACTCCAGGGTCCTATGTTTAGAAAAAATACGAGATAAACAGGAAATAAGAAACCTGGTTCCCGCTGATCGGCGTTTGCGTGTGGGTCACCTGCGGAGCATTTGCCAAACACGTTGCTACTGAGTGGAGGGCACTTGTAGCTCCACACCCTGCACCCAGCCTTCCCCATTCTCCCGGAAGAATCAGAACCAGCTGGGCCCTCATAAACGTTTGCACAGGTTCCTAGGTCCCGGCATCTAATTCCACCTGAGTGTATCTGCGGTGGACCTGGTGTGCGGGGCGCAGGGGCATGGTCGGCCCCAACCAGGGCTCTCGCACATTTCTGTGCTTCTGGTGAAAATCATGGAAAGGGTGCATGGAGGAGGACTGGTGTTTGTTCACTGTTAAATAATTTGATGATAGGAATCTTAGAAAACGTGAACTAGACGACAATAAGACTTCTGCATAGAATGATATTGTAAGAAAACGTAGGAAAATATGAACTGTGCAGCCAGGCACGGCGGTGCAGTCCTCTAATCCCAGCACCGTGGGAGGCTAAAGCAGGAGGACTGCAGCTGTGACCTACCCTGGCAACTTAGCAAGACTCCTTCTGAAAATAACAACTGAACAAACACCTGGGGATGTCATTTATTGTGACAGTACTGGGTTCAAACCTCAGTATCTCAAAAATAGGAAATAAAATAAAATATTGACTGGGTTTATGCTTCAGAATTAGGAGTATACGTATTATGGTTTGCTCAGTTTTAAACTCCCTAGAGCAGATTATATTCAAAATATTTAGTATCAGACCCAGTACAGGAGAACACAGCTGTGGTCCCAGCTCTTCAGGAGGCTGAGATGGGAATCAGACTCAATCCCAGGAGTTTAATGGTAGCCTAGTCTATATACTGAGATTTCCATCTCCACATGTATACCAAAAAGAACAACAACAAAAAAAATGCTAGGGATGTAGCTCAGTGGTGCAACATTGGTCTAGGTTATGTGCATTCTGAGTTCAATTGTCAGCACCACAGAAAAAGATATGATTCGTTAATGTAGACTATGCTAACTGCAAACTTGAGGTGATCCTCCGGTGTCAGCCTCCTCAGTGCCAGGTTTCTGGGTTTGTGCCACTATACCTGGCTGTTCAGACATATTCTGAACTTGTCAGTGTTTCCTTGTCAGTGTTTTCTTGAGATAGGGCCAGGATATTTCACCCAGGCTGGCAGGGAACTTGTGCTCCTTCTGCCTCAGGCTCTTGAGTAACTGGGATTTCAGGAATTTGTCTGGCACCTCCCTTAGGATCTTTTGGAAAATGCTGAACCGTTTTCTTTAAAAACTTTCATTAAATTTTGTGGTGCTCGGGAATCAAACCAAGATCTCTCACATGCTAGGCAAGCACTCTGACATGAAACTACCTTCTCAGCCTTTAAAACTGTTTTATGCTGACACGGTGTCCCACTGAATTGCCCAGCCTGGGCTCAAACTTGCAATTCTCCTGCTTCAGCCACAGGTGCTGGAATGACAGGCATGGGCCAACCTTCCACCCCCATGAAGGGGGATGTGCTCAGAAGGTCATTGTATTTGAGGCCTCTTTCCTTTAGGAGGGGAGGGCAGCACAGTGCACAGGTTCACAGGAGACTAGGGAAGGACGTGCACTTAGATGGCATCAGTTCCTTTGGGAGAACTGCAGAACTGCGGGCTCGGTTTATTTGGTCAAGTTGCTCCATACTGGGGATGACTTTCTGAGAGTTTATCTCTGGGGAAGACTATCCATGTAAAAGCAGAGGACAGATTAGAGTTCCAGGCCACTCACAGGAGCTGCTTCAGGCAAAGGCCACACAGAGCCAGGAAGAAGTGGATGCTCTGGTCCTGCCTGGGAAGAGGTCAGTCCGGCTGACAGGGGCATTGACCATGGGAAGAGGTGCTCAGAGGGAGAAGATGACAGTCAGAGAGCAGGTGCACCTGGACAGTGAGGGGTTGGGGATACATTGGTGTGCAGGGCTTCACTTGGAGTAGACACCCCAGTATTGGCTGACCTGCTTATTAGGGTAAGGGGAGGGTTCAGATGCTGATATCAAATCAGAGCAGTCAGGGCCAGGGTGGTCCTGTGCTTGGGATGACAGCTCTGAGAGCCTTTTGAGTCAGTCAGGGTGTTGAGGTCATTTGATGTAGATTGGGGTCTTGCTGCTGGACCAGAGTGGATCCCTGAGAGCTGAGAGTAGCCTTGTAGGGGTGCAGGTGGCCACAGCAAGAGAGGTGGTATCCCAGAAAGATGGTGGCCTGGGCTCAGGTCATAGTCGAGGTTGCCTATCTAGCTGGGACTTCTAGTCCTTTGACTGGGAGGATGGTTGACAAATGGCCCCTAGTTCTCCCAAAAGCATTCATCTCCTCCACCGAACAATTCTAGTGTGTTCACAAACTTCTGATCTAATCCATTCTCACCCAAATCACAGTGTCTTCTCCAGACAGCACACGAGTCACCAGTGGCAAAGAGCTCGGAGAAGAAGCGGTTGCCCACTGGGCTGCCACCACCCCAGCTCTGAAGCATGAGGTCAGGATGGGAAGAGGCCACTGAGGTCTCACACACATTCCAACCTGGTGGCTACCAGACTGGAGGTCTGGGGCCCATGACATCTACTGTCACAGAATCAAACCCTGTGCCTCATATTAAAGTCCCCACAGAGTCTCTGGGTCCCTCTCTCTCCTCTCTTCAGCACATGCTATATTGGGCCCACTGTCACCTCCAAACCTGTGTGATGCTCCCAACCTCTGTGCTTCCCCTCTTCAGAGCATAGGCTGCTGGGAGAAGGAGCAGGATGGCCAGGAGGTATAAGGAGGTCAGAAATGCCAGGGTACAGGTAAGGACCACAGATCCCAGGACTCTTGACTTGCTGGGTGGAAAATTTCAATCCATACATGCAGTTTGGCACAGGTGTTCTGCCTGCTTGTCACTGGCCCTTTGTGTTCAGGAATCTGTCCTGGGGACACACATCCTCCACCACGCAGCTTTGAGTCCAAGACACTTCTTGAAGACCTCAAATCAGGGGCATCTGCACCTGAGCTCGCATGCATTTGCACTGGTACCTGCATGGGGAGGAGTCTATGGATCACTTAGAGTCAGGCCCCAAATTCCCATTAGCCACCTGTCATCTGCATAGCACATGTGGAGCCCCCACATCGACCTTGCCCCACAATTTCACAGACACTTGTGTACCCTATGTGTAAAGTGCCACATTGGAAAAACTAAGTGAGAATATCTCCAGCGCAAGACACAGTATGTTCAGGTGAGGGGGCGCATGAGTATAATCCCAGCACTCTGGGTGGCTGTGGCAGGAAGATCTCAAATTGGTAGAAACTTAGAACTTTATTAACTCCCTGTCAAAATAAAAAATAACAACCTAGGGATATATCTCAGTCAAAGTCAATGGGTTTAATCCTATCACAGCAATGTAAAAAATAAAAGAAAAAATAAAAATTCAAAAGAAAACAAGACAGGGCCAGAGTGATGTCTGCCTGTAATTCCAGCAACATGAGAGGCTGAGGTTGAAGGATTGCAAATTTGTGTGCTGCTCTGGCTACATAGGCTCCTATCTTAAAAAAAAAAAAAAGAAAAGAAAAGAAAAAAAGAAAGAAAAAGAAACCCTAATGGTTGGAAATGTATCTCGGCTTTTCTTGTGTTCAGTTGTCAAGAACTATTAGAGAAAAAAAAAAGTCACAAAACAAGCTTTGAAAAGGCAAATTTTATTTGTACTTACAAACAGTACTTAGACAACTTCAACATGCCAGTGCACTCCCGATACCACAGTTCACTCCAGACTCTCAGGGAGGTGCTGGCTGTCCATGGAAAGGTCTCTTCTGCGTTATAAGAAATTAAAGCCCTCGTAGCCTAGGAGTATCAGCAGTATCTCCACAGCTTTCCTCCAAGCCACTAAAGTCAAATGGA